>JAGDQP010030773.1:0-22377 GCA_022664845.1 Lepisma saccharinum | reverse complement strand
GTTGGCAGTTCACGTGCTCCTGTGAACGTTAATACGCGACGTCACTGCGTTGCCCTTCAAAACGATAGATGACGACGAAAGGATTACTCATAAATGTTCTGCCTTTGTAAATTTGTAAATAAGAATTACATGTGTTAAAACTTTTCTATATTTTCTGCAACAAAGAAATAGTGACCAATAAGAAATGAGCATTTTTAATTCTATCAGAAAGAAGCAGCATTTACGTACATTTACCTACAAAAGTATATGTAGAAAAGACATTGCAATAGAGCTAACTTTTGAAGAAAAATATAAATGTTGCTTCTTCCTGATAGAAATAAAAACAAAGTCTCTTTTATATCACTTATCACATTTATTTACTTAAAACTAGTGGAAATTTCCGATCTTAGAATTTATTGGTACGATCTTTACGTACCACACAAGATAGGTATGACATTGCCTTAACACTGTGGAGGTTATCCATTTATCACGTATAATTTTTACTTAAGAACATTTCAGAAAATCAGTCGTATTGAACAATTACATATTTATCGATTTTATGTGGTTCCATTGGGTAACTCGTCGACATATCGTTACGTTCATCGTTTGGTAATACTTTCTAAGATGTTAAATAAAATAAAATAATAATAATAATAAACAACGATATGACATTTGTAACTTAGCTGGAACATGGCGTTGAAAATTCTTGTTATGAGAACAAGCAGTTTTCGTGGAGCTTGCTTGAGTGCTGCTGGAGTTATTTTGTCTGGTCCTGCTGCGCTGGTGGTTCTCAACCTTTTGATGATTTGGCGGACCTCTCTGGGAGTTGTAAAGGAAGCTGGATCAAAGGGAGCTGTTCTGGGCGTGGTTCGTAGCTGGCGATTTACTGCTGTGATATGATCTTCATCGTAAGGTGTTGGATTGATGGTGAACTGTTCTTGTAGCTGTGAAGCGAAGACTTCTGCTTTGTCGGAGGGCGTGTAGACGAGTCCTTGGGGCCCGTGGATGGGGCGTGAAGTTTTGTTATTTTCTGTTTTTGTGAATGATTTGGCAAGAGACCAGAATTCTTTATTTGGTTTGTCAATTTGAAGCAAGCGATCAGTCCAGTTTTGTGCGGAGATGCGTCGTAAGCGGAGTTGAATTTTCTTTTTCATTGAATTCCAAAGTGTTTTGTATAGCTGGTTTCTGGTCGTCTGCCATCTTTTCCTAGCCCACCTTTTGAGTGCTATTAAGGCCTGAGTGCGGAGTTCTTGGTCAGTGGCGTGGCGGATATTTTGGTAGTGGAACAGCTGAGCGCTGATTTGATATTTGCTGTGGTGAGTTCAATGGCGTAATCAATCTCTGCGGGGGTGCTCAGAGGTAGCGTCGTCAGCGTTGAGTTGGCTATTGTTTGTTTGTAACGGTCCCAGTCTGTGAGAAAAAGTGGCGGAAGTGAGCTTGGTGGACTTCAAATACACTTGTTAAATACATGACAATCAGCACTACAGATAGAAGCCAGGGGCTGAAAGGCCCGATACTTCATCCATCATTACGTCATATACTCTGACTGACTGACTGACTGACATTTGTATTCCGTCGTAGGTGAGGTAAGGTATTCAGCATATCTCAAAACGTTTCATTGCATTTCTAATGAGATTGTTCATGCATTGTTCGCACCACTTATTTTAATTAGCATACATGAAACAAAACTGAGAAGATTAGCAACAGATGTCTCCAGCTCTTCACTAATTTTCACACCATCTCTAAAGAGGATAAGACTATATTGAGGCCTTGTTTACGCTATACTTAATTTAATTAAAACAAGCTGACAAGACTAAGAACGGTACGTAAAGATGCCCTGCCCGCAGGGCCCAAGGCTGGACTTCTGGCCATTTTAGGCCACTTTCGTCCTATGTAAATTTCTAATTATTTAGTAATTAATATGTTCAGACTGAATAGATCCCGTACCAGAACAACAAAAACCCCGACCAAACACGCAGCCAGGAAACCCACCCCAGGCAAGCGAAATTGCTCTTACATTTGCTTGTAATAATTGCTAATTTGACTGGTCTGGAAGTGGACAAAATTCGTACGCAAGCCCAAATTGCACAGGAAAGTGATTATTTTGCTAATTTATTCGTTTTTTAAAGCAATTAGATGTTAATTTAGGTTAATTATCTTCATTTCAATATATTAAATGTTCTAACAGTGATTTCAGGACTAATTTAATAGTGAAACGGATTCGTAATGCACAGGATTTATCATTGTGTGTACCATATTTATATGTTATTTGATTTGTATTATTGTTTTGCTATTATAGAGACAGAACCCCAAGACCGAATGCCCTTCATATCGTAATCGATTAATTTAGTAATAAGGAAATGATTGAGTAGGAAGGAATATTCTTTGGGAGAATTGAAAATTGGTTAGTAACAATAAATGAAAAACTTATTGAATTAACCAAAATCATCACTCAATGGACTTCTACTATATTAACGCTCACACTCCCTTGAGAATCCCATCAAAATTTGGCTACGGCTATTAACACTGCTTCTGAGGAAATTCTAAACTGTAGACTCAACATAGTTCAATCCGTTGACGGTCATATCCTTATAGGCAATGAACTGTATACAAAGAAACAAAACAAAACTGAACCCAACATATTTTACGAACAAATATTTTAAAACAAATAGATTATCTATCACAGGAACAATGCTATAATAAATAAATGTCAGAAGAAATAAAAAATATATTCTAAATTATTAGGTAAGCCACGGAACAATTTAAGCAAGCTGAATGTATGAAGAAGATGCTTCACCAAATTTAAATCGAAGTATGAGAAGGGACTCAAGAAGTAATAGCAAAGAGATAAATGAAACACCATCGTCATCAAAAGGTACTGCAGCAAAGAATAAAGGCGCAGCTAAACAAAGAACATAGTTGACTCAAAAGCAAAAAGAAATTGAAAACAGTTAATATTTCCTAAAAAAAAAAGAAACTCAGAGTACACCGAACACAAAAAAAAATCCAATAGTTATCATACGCAAGATACAAATATTAATGAATAAAAAATTATGCAACAAGAAATTTCTTCAATTCTGGGTAATATTCAGGAAGAAGACAATGTCTACTCATCTCAATCAGAAAGCGAAGAATTCTTTTCACAAACGAGCATGGAAGAAGATTTTATAATAGAAGAGAGAAAGGATAAGACTGGAGAAGTACAGAATCCTGACTCCCCCCCCCTCACAAACTGACAAAAATCAACACTCAAACAACAATGAACCTCTCCCTCTTAAGCCGTATGTACATATCATACAAATCCATAATGTATCTAAGACGTTTACCTCTTCCCAATCAAACCTACAAAATCTCCTTTTGAGCAGAAAAACGGAAAGTAAATTGAAATACATTGTTATAAAAGAAGAGGATATATCAGGATACGTAATAATGTTTTATCAACCACAAGAAATAATAACTTTTCAAAATCTATTTAAGGCAAAAGATTTTGGGCCATCAGCGTCAATGGAATCACTAATGTACACACCCTGTTAAATACAACTATAGAATTCAGATACGATAATAATGCACCTACAGCTAAAGGGGGATTGAATGTAAACACAAAGGAACCCATCATTGGATGTTTGGAAGCGGATAATAAACTATCAGATACCAAAAAATATAGTTCTTATTAGAATGATCAAGAATGACAAGACTATCACAACATAACTTTATTTTAAAAACACACAGCCAGGTAGGGCCTGTGAGGAAGGATTATGATTGGCTACAATCTTTTTTAGTTTTGGAAAGTGAACGGATTCTGGGACGTGATTGGCGGATTACGTAGTAAAGATCTCTGGACCTTCTGGTACGTTTCATGAACTGTTACTATTCGACACTGTTTGGCACGAGGGACTTATTTATAAAGTATATGCAAGCAACATTCCGAGTACAATTATTAGATGGATCACGAATTTCCTGACAGATAGAACTACAAAAATTAGATTCGGCGAAGATTTCTCAGAAAATATTTACATTCGAAGAGGAGTTCCACAGGGAGCAGCTCTGAGTCCCATCCTTTATTCTATATATGTCAATGACACACCAACACCGCGTAGCAACAGAATACAACTAGGATTATTTGCAGATGATACTGCATATTGGAATTCAGCCCAGACTGCTTCAGCAGCCATTAATAACCTACAAAAAGCAGATAAACAGTTCACTAAATGGTGCAATGTTTGGAAATTAATTGTCAATGAAAAAAAAACTCAATTCATAATTTTTTTACTCAAAAGGACGAGGAACCAGGAAGGATAAGGAGGAAAAATTTATATATCTAATAACATAAAAATCAAACCAACTAATTCTGCAAAATATCTAGGCTGCACCTTAGACCAAAAGCTAAATTTCAAAATTCACATAAACAAAAGACGCAAGAAGGGACTGCAAGTATTCTCGCTTTTAAAAACGATTCTTCTTTCAAACTTGTCTTTGAAGATCAAACCTAGGATATATTTGTCGCTTCTGAGACTTATAATTGTATATGGACACTAACTTTTCCATTCAGGCATAAATGTTGACTTACTACTAAAATTTGAAAGATATTGGCTAAGGGTTTCCACGAGAATGTGGAAAGATGACAAGCAAACTCTTTATACAAACGTACCTATTACACCTATAGACAGGAGAGGAAAATAAGTTATATAAACTCTGCTCAAGACAAAAAAGATTTTCACAACTTAATTTTCTTACCAACCAAAAATTACAAGTTTCTGAGACACCGTATCACACACACTACAAGAACTCTTAAAGTACACAAAATAAAATTAACACTTCAGCGAAAGGAGAGACACATCTCAACTACAATTCACATCTAATTTACCACGTATGCTACGAAGACTACGATATCGAAGAAAATCAAATGGCACCTTAGAAATGACAATCTGAAATCTACCTGTACTTTTTATCCAATTTTCCAAATGATATTAAACCAGACTTAACTATTGGATTAACTTGCTTTTTATTATTTTTTTTATTCTTAGACTAAATTCAATAATAAAATTAAAATACAATTTTAACAATATACATTTGAGGCTCTAATAAGATTAGGAAATCCTGTGCAATATTATAACATACACTTCTTATGTACTTATATGAAGCTTGTCCACTTCCAGTTTATACTATTTTTGACCACAATTAATCAATTATCGCCATAGTGTTGTTCGTGTCAGTCAAATAGAAGACTTACAAACGAGTAACATTAATTTTAAGAGTATTTGTTTAAGCTAATGTGCTAATTATCAGTCTGTGTTAAACTTCACATATATAATAATTTGAAGCCCAACAACTTTTATTATATCCAAGGCAGGCTCGTAACTTTAGAAACTTTTCTCTCTCTCTCTCCTCAGGAGCTTTGTTACAGCAGCAAAGGGAAATACAGCTGTAAAACTTCATTTTCTACTCCGCAAATGAGAAATTTGTATTCCGTCTGCAGTGAAGAAGGAAACAATCATACGCGTGCATGTCTTGAATACGGTAATACTGATATCATTTGGAGTAACGACCTCACAATGTTTTGTCTTACAATCAGAGAATAACAAACAATATGTACAAGATGGGGGGGACACATCATATGTATTCAGAAACTGAATTAACTTCGCAAAGTAAGGAAGTCGTATGTGTATCTTCTATAAGATCACGATATGTATTTCGCTTTCACATACTGGAAAGTCTTCTTAGGAACAACCAAAGCACAAGCTAGAAGTTTCTGTAGTAATTTATTCTTGCTTCTAACATGTGCAGGAATCATTAGTTCCTTTTGTTTAAAACAATGAAGAGTCAGGAGGAAAAATGATGAATCTCCATTGGTCGATTTCGAACTAATTGTGCCATCTGATTGTCCACAAGGTGTTCTACAATAGGGCAGATAGTGAAGATCAAAGAACGATGAGAATAAACCAAAATATATAATTCAAAATACTGCCTAAGCGCTTACTTTCTGAAAGCTTGCGATTTGGGTAAGTAGCCAATTGAAACACGTGTTTTGTTTGAAGGTAAGTTTAACACGTGTTATAATTGGTTATTCACCCAAATCGCAAGCAAGCTTTCATGAAAATCAGCCCTAAGTGGGAAGAATAATGATACTCCCGTGCGTTTGAACGCGTATTGCAAAATTAGTCCAGATGAAGTTTCATCATTTTCACCCTGTCTCTTCAATTGTAAAAAAATATGTTTTATTATTTTTCTCTAATACACAATCCCTTTCTCTTTACGCAGTTGAAAATAACCATACATGACCGGATTTGAGGTATAGCGTAATTGACTTTAAATTCTATAATATAAAATTAGTAAGTGGTTTTACTAATCGTATAGCAACACATAATTATATACGGTAATAATAGTAATAATACAAGGTGAGCTAAAAAACCCACGGTTTTCTTTTGCATCAGAAAATGTAAATAAAATTAAAAATCCGTGAGCGCCCTTATCAAATAATGAGTGAAGTACCCTAGCATTTTCTAATTTTTCTGTAGCATGACTGCCATCTTGGATCATTTTTTTTTTAATGGGAAGTGGTTATATTACATTGCAAATAATAATACATTTCCTTAATTAGATTGGATATATGTTTTGCCGTTCAAATATGATTAACAAGGAAAGTTGAAACGATTATATTCTAAAGATTTTCCGATGTACAGCTATGTGATGCGTTCAATGTGTTTGTCTCTATGACAACAGAGTAGACGGTGATGAATGATGTCACACACAGATTTCTAGGATGGGTTGCTCAAACTGATATTGGTCGCTGATTTTCGCAACGTTTACCGGTTGTTTCAGATGACACCATGGAAATAAAGTAGAGTGACGACCGGTGATCAGACTGGCCATTCGACAGAACTACGCTGACCAATCCAATGACTGGGTTAAACATCGGGTCATTGAGGAATATTTTCTTCGTAGAGAGATGGAGCCTTGTCTTGCTGGAATAAACAGGGGAAACTGCCAGCGTGCAGTCAAAACACAAGTGTTGCCAAGAGCATTCGAAAATATCGTTCTATATTGAAGGTATTATCGATGGGAAAGAGTCCGATAATACAGATGCCTCATAGGCTAAAGCACACTACAACTTTCGGTGATTCCGTCCAATGAGAGTTGCTGTTACTTCAGTAGCTGTGGCCAGCACGGTTGATTCACAACGGATCTAGAAATTCGCCTCGTCACAACAAAATGTCCTCTGGTTGTGAACAAGCGACCCCGTTGATATTCTACGTACAACAAAGACTCAGAACCTGACCACTCTGTTAGCGTCATTCTCTGATATTCCCAGATGCTTGCGGACCATACACGTACGTTATAAATTGGCATAAGGACTATATTATAATGGACTACCAGTAGGTATTACGTTCTTCTAAGAGACATCGTCTGCTGCGTTGTGGGCTTCTGATAAAAGGCATCGAGACCACTGTTGAGGTTCCATCATCAGCTGGAGTTTTCGGGGATAGGGTTTCATGTTCCAGAATTACCTTCAATATAAGCCACGCTTACTCGTTGTTTGATGCGATACTTAGTACCTCGTTTTCCTTTATTTTTTCGAAAATAAAAGGTGTCCTCGAACTTTTGACTCCCCCTGTATATTTATTTTATATTTGAACATAAATATATTCTAATTTGTCTCTTAATTTTGTGCTTAAATGCTTTGGAAACGTGTTTAAAAAGTATAAGATGTTCACGATATGTATTTATAAACAATTTTTAATTCGAACTTCATCAAAATGTTGTTAGATAACAACGATAGGTGGCGCTAGTATTTTAAATTTTAATGTACTTCTTACCTCAAAATATATATTACTGTTTCATAAGAACGGTTTCTTTCCGATATTTGTAGATATTTAATCTTGGTATATAATGTTGCTTTCAAAGTTGTAGGATGTGAACAGAATTAATTTGTTTGAAGGAAGATAAAGAAACTAGAAACGCTTTCTCAACATTTGTGAATAGCCTGGTGGCCCTGCAGGCCCATGGCAAATTTTACATGTTAGTTCTCAATTAAAATGCGTAGCTAACTTTCAAATGTGAAATAAAATACGATTCTAATAGTGCGTGTAATAGCATACTAATGGAAAAATAAATTAATCCAGTTAAAATCAAAAGAAAGATTTGTGTGTAACCTGGTTCACTAAAAAAAAAATAAGAATGTTTCTGAAATTTATTTTGAATAAAGCATGTATACTTATAATTATTTACGTTTTCCCTCAAATTATGTATACAATTAGAATGTGTTAATAATAAATAGGGAGAGTAGAATTGTAATGGTGTTTAAATTTAGCGAGTGAAAATGTTTAAAAAATCCTGGGTACAAGGTAATATTTCTTTAGTACAAGGGTATGTTTTTTAGATAAAAATGATAAATAAATGTTTACAATGGTGTTTTAAAATTTAGACATAAACCGCCTAACACAAGAAATACCCCCTAACACAAACAATGAACACCCTTGTGATCATGTAGTTCGTATATTTCCTCCTAGATGGTAAACCATGAACGTAAATTTACTATAGGATTCAGTGTATTACATTTTAACATTTTCCGTGATACGCGAGTCCGAATATAGATTTTTGAAGGCGTGTTACATTTTTCTTGTTTGTTTAGGCATTATTTTCGGCGATGAATGGATAAAACTGGTACAGTTTCTTGAGTAGAGCTCAGAATTCTTATATGGAAGCAAAATGGCAAACTTTCTCGAGCGTCTCGTGTACAGCAAACGTTAAAAATCCTCTATCAACTCCATGTGATTTTTTGAGTGTTTAAAATTTTCGCGAGTCACAAAATTCTACTGTCACTACTACTAACTATCTTATTGTCTGTCATACATGTAGCCAGAGGTCTTCACTGTTCAAAATCCCTGTTATTTCAGGTTTGATATGTTATTACGATAACAAAATCTTAAGCATACTTGATATGTTGTGATAATTTTTTAACGTAATTTTTCATTTCTTAAATTTTGCGTACGAATTTTATACATATCGTTTCGTTTCTGAGTAACGCTTTTTCTCCTGATATACACGATAATACACCACATGTTATATCGTACTGCCATTAATCAGAACTTCCGTGCATTTTATAGAAGCAAAGAGCAATTTCTCTTCTGTCTTTTATATATGTTATTAGTGTTTAGTTCATCGTTCCAATACTGAATTCTACAAATACATTGTATATGAGAATCGATCGAGTTCGGACTGGGAATAGCATAGGCCTACTAATTTATTTAGGAAAAAAATATCTCCTATAATTAAAATAATTTATCATCTTAAAAAATGTTTTAATATTATATATTAAAAGATGGGTACAACGCATCTATATATTGTAATTTGATATGCCTGTGTACAAGAAAGAAAATACTTCTGTTATGGATGAGAAGATCAGTAGAAATTTGTTTGATTCAAAATCAGAATATACAAGAAGAAAACGAAAGAATGGAATATATACAGGGTGTCTCATTTATCGTATTCTATGTCTTTAACTCAGAAAGTTCATAGTTGTTCTAGAGCTTTAAAACACAACGAAATAGAAGATACCAGAGGATATATATTTTCGAAACTATCTTTTCATATATTTCCGGCGTACATGAAATATCTCCACCGAATGTCAACTTCAAAAATTTCAAATATAAATTGGGAATAACATCTTATTTCTTTGAACAATCATTGAAATCATTTTTTTTAAAGGGGGTGGGGGCATATATGTTATGATATTGCTCAGCGTTTGACAACTTCAGTTACCAATTGTTACTTAATCAATATTGCGTGATCAACTTTGCGCATTGCCAATAACTTGGAAAATACTGTGTGTGGTACGATAGAACCCACAATTGAAAGACAAAAGTGGCTATATAAAATTTAATGAATGTAATTATGGAAACAGTGGTGCAGATAAGGGGCCAAACAAAAACCTTTTAGTAAAAGCAGAGTATAGCTTAATTTTTGTTGAATGCATTACTCAGTTTCAAATATTATTTATAGGGAGGCATTTTAAGCATATTCACCGTTTAGGTGATACAAGAGATAATATGAACTTCACCACAATTGTCACTGTGGATTCAAAACTGCAGAGATGACAAAATATTAAAATGTTTTTCTGTAAACATTGTATGGAATTAAGGAATATTCCCAACAAAATTAAAATTTACGTCATTTTTACTAAATCTGTTTAAAGTTCTTACGCCTGTTTACATAGTTACTGATCACAACTATTTTAGTAAGCATGGGAGTTTAATTCTTCAGATCTACTTTCATCAATAATTGATTCTATTTTTGTTTCAATGTTCTACACCCAGTGTATTCCCAGTTATTGAAAATGGACTAAGTTGTAACATAATACTGGTCATGTAATATTTTGCCATCGTTGCTGTCAAACTTGAATATCAAGTGAATATCAATACACATTTCTTGTTAAAGTTATTCCGTTTTCAACGGAAGTCCGAAGTAAAAAAAATAGTTAACCAGCTTTAATTTTAAATCTTTATGCTGACCTCTGTATTTAAAAAAAAAGTGTGTACGCCACAGATATTAAATAAACAGTTTTTGAATTCAGAACACGCATTCATTTAATCCATTCCTTTGGTTACACATCTCTACAACAGATACTTTCCGAGTTATCGACAGTGAACACGACATATGGGTCACCAGATATAACACAAAAAGAATTAAAAATATTTCTGGTGCCCGAACGTGAACAACGAAATGTTTTGTTTTCAAGATTACATGGAGAGTCTTCTTTTTTTTAAAAAAAAGAAAAAAGAAAAGATATATGGACTGAAATTAATTCCAGTACATCTCTTTAAACATTCAAACTTTAGTGTATTACAATAGTTAAGCTTTATTTCCAATTAACGATATGAATTGCCAGATAAATTTTGTTTTATCTTTTCTGTTATCTAAACCATCAATTATAATGTTTAGATATTTAATTGAAGTATAGGTTGCCTTTATTCATTCAATTATAACATCCCAAACGAAATGGTGCGCTTCTCAAGGCAGAAACTACAGTATTTTTGTAAAGTGGGCTCCCAACCACTCCGTTCAATATACCTCGGCAGTAAATGGACTCGCGACCACTCGCACAGAAAGCACGGGCGCTAACCTCTCGACCACCTCTAGGCCAGTAAACTTTATATCTTTATATGATGTACTAGAAGTAATTTTAAATCTTATAATTAAAATAGGTGCTCACCATGTAATGTAGAAAACAATTCATCTGTGCTCGCCGGAAACATATTTTTTTTCTTTCTGTGAAATACGGTTTAATATCGTACAAATTTGCTTTCAATAGAACGTTCTCAATCCCGAATGAGCAGTTTCGTATCTCTGATTCTACGTTTTAAGTCTCCGAACAAAAGGCGAAGATCGCCGAAAGTTGGAAGAACTCTTACGTCTGAAATATCAAGGGAAACACTAAAATTATATAGTTATACTATCGGCTCATAACACGTGGAGAAGCAGCCCTTATGCTGGCGCCAACGACGGAACAATTGCATAACGATTTTCTGCTAGTTTGTGGTGAAGCCCGCGTGCAAATCCTTAAAGAGATAAAACTTGATATCTTTCCAGAATAATATGTTTTACGTCAGCAGAATAGTTTCGAGGAATTGCTTCGAAGGATCAGTAACAGGTATTCATTCAACACAGTTTTTGTAGTGTCTTTCAGCTTCAGTAACCGGAGTTAGATTTTATATGAAGACCACAAGTAAAAACCGTTCCTTATCTAGTTTCTTAATTTTAAAGGAGAGCGTTTTAAAGATTCATAATCGCCATTACGTATATCTGGACATCAAATAAAGATTTGATTGTAATAAACGGATTATGCAGACTTTCTTCTTGTATTAATAATGTATTGAAAAGACTTTTCAAAGAGTGAACAGATGGCACGCTTATCTCTGCTTAGCATTATTGGACAAAGTACGTTCTTTTTCTGTGGTCTTCATATGACAACTTATCACTCAGTGTACAAGTTATACGATGTATGAAGTTGTTACGTCCTAAATGTGCGTCCTTGTAAACAAGAAATCTGATGAAAAAATTTCATTACGTTCTCTCGTAATTACATGTAGTTTTAAAAATTTTATTCCTGCTATGATTTCAAATAGTATGTACAAAACTGTTTTGTAATATCACGAGAAAAGGGGAGTTTAGATCAGATAAGATAAAATTAATGTAATGTACAGTTATAGCATTAAAAAATAATTTTAATTCAATCATTCGTAACGTGTGGCCGTTAGTAATTCATTCTTTTCATTAAATATTTATTTTTAATTTAATTTTATCAACTTGAAGTGTGGAGACGTCCACCTCTAATTTGAAGTAGTGTATAGTGTTCATGTCATGACATGTCATTGCTCTAAGAGAAAATTTAAACTGAAAATTTCAGTCAATCACCAATTTGAAGTTGAGAATCGTAGAATACAAATTTCAAGTGTAAAAGGACCCAAAACACAATGCTACAAATCCTTGTCTCTTTCATGGTTGAAATACACAGCACTATTATATCTGAATACAATAGTGTAACTCATAATAATAACTACAACATACTACATAAATAGATACCGAAAAAAAAACAAGAGCAATATTCATGCTCATTTTTCTGAAAACAGAGTTTCTGCTTATCTGCCCTTTTACGTAGAACGTCTCAATTGTGGAGTAATCTGAGCAGAAGGATAACTTGTATCCAGATGGACATTCATATTCCATCCACTATTACTGGTGGTATTATTTTATTAGTGTCCTGATTGTGTATTTTTAGTGTTAGGTAAGATCTGAACTCATCAATTCTACTTTACCTCCCAGATTCACCCACCGAATTCCTCATCCCATCTAAACCTTTCACACCACATATACTTTCTTATTTTATGGTTGGAAATTTTTACCATCTAGCCTGACTGCCTAATCAAACAACATCTTGCCTCGTTAAGACAACCAACACCTTGTAAAACGTCAAAAATCTAAATCACTTCAGACCCATTGGGAAAGCGACAGTTGCTTTCGCAAAATTTCATACCCCCCCCCCCCCCCTTTACAACAACGTCATAAACCTCATATAGAAGGCATGGGCTCTCTTGAGCCCGAAACTTCCAAATGAAACCCGCCATGATAATCCTCCTCCTCCTCCTCCTCCTCCTCCTCCCGATCTCTGTTTCTGTATTCTCTGATAACCTACAAACGTTCAATACGGATTCTACCATTCCATTGGAAGTTGACACTTAGATCTAGAAGAGATATGTATCTTTAGAATCAGCATAAACACTGAGTTTGTGTATAAAAGTTTAGGTGCTATTGACGAGTGGTTGAAGAGATATTGGCCATAAAAGTTGTGAATAGCACTGTTTGTGGTAGGCCACTTACGAATATGTGGTGCTAGTTTATACTCAATGACGTCCACTATGGTTACAGGCAGTTAAATGACACTGATAGCTGCACGTCGCTATACTGATAGTCAGCAGAGACCCACACTGGTGCACGGGTAGAATTGGGTAGAATCCGTAGAACGGTATACGAATATTATGGGGCACATAGTCTGGCAGAGTCTAGTCAATTTTAATCACACATCGGTGTCGCCATCTGAATGATGTGCGGATATCAGTGATATCGCCGTAATCCGCGGCATTGTCAACCGTAGTTACAGATATTCATAACTGGTGTACCACAACCAATGCTACACACACACAGATTCTTCTTCTCTTTGCACTATCAGTAGCTGTGTCCACAGCTGCATTATAATTTTTAGTAATAACAAATGCCGCTTATGAATGTTGAAAGTAAATTTCATAAGAATAAATATTCCAATTCCTTGAAGAAGTAGGGAAATAGAGAAGCGATAGTAGACACGAGGTTAGTTGTGATTACCTGGTAGAGCGTTGGCTTCGGTTACAAAATGTCACGCGTTCGTTCCCAGCAGCCACCTACCTTGATTAAAGTTTTCTCATTAGTCACAGCAGTCTAATGCCAAAATGTTACTTTCTAACTAGGCCCTTGCGACCTTCTTGCCATTAAGGTGAAGCAATACGGTTGCTGAATATATATTCGTTCACAGAAATCGATTGATATTATCAAAAGTAGTTCAATCTGTTTATCCTCAATTTTCTAACTACCCAAATTAGATCCTGCTCTTAAAAATATATAAATTCCATCCATATTGTCAAAATTTCAAATTAGATTTAAGTTATTTCAATCCGCTAGATGATCAGTCGGTAATCTATTTCACAATTGAGATACTTAACATTTTAACTTCTTCTGTGCAAGCTGCTTCTGTGCAAGTGGTGAGACATGCGTGAAATAGAAGCGCCGAGCCAATTCGTACTAAATGTGAAATCCGTGTCGTCATGTGGTATCTCCACAAAAACGGTGAATGCCCAAATTAGTGATGTGTATGGTGACGTCATAAATCTGCAAAATGATCCCAAATAGTTCCGTGAATGTAGGACTGTTGACAACGACACAAATAGCAGGTAGTTCGTCCACGATATTTGACGAAATTCTTCAACTTGAAGCAGAAATTCGTGTCAGTCGGTCTTTGACAATAAAGGAATTTCAATACGTCCTTTCTAAAGACCACAAATCCATTATGCTGTTCCACTATGACCAGAGTACAGAAAATTGTGCAAGCGCTGAGACCCTAAAATGTTAACGAGGTTTAGAAAAAAAAGCGGATAATTCATGCGACCGATTTCCTCACGGGTCACAAATGAAGGGGCGATGTTTCTGAAGTGTATTGTAACAGGGGATGAACGTTTTTCATTGTATCCTTGAATGGAAGCAAGGATCACTCCAATGTCGTCATACATATTTACGCAAAACCAAAACGTCCATGTTGTTAAAAAAACAAAAAAAAACATGGTTAGTTTTTCCTCGAGCAGGAAAGGTGTTCTGCTGATCGACTTCATGCCTATTGGTACAACAATTAATGACATTGCATATTGTGAGATATTGAGATAACACCGGCGATCCATTTAAAACAAGAAGGAAAATTAACGCTTGACGTTTGAATTTTTCACTATACTGTGTTATTTTTAGCGAGACTTGGTTAAATGAAAATATACCTAGTGCAGAAATACCTCTTTCCCAGCATTTTAATATATATAGAAGTGATCGTGGAAGCCGAGCAGGTGGTGTAGCAGTGTGTATTAACTCTAAGTGGCCTAGTAAAATGAGAGAAGATCTGAAAATTGACTGTGAAATTGTTTGGGCTGAAGTGCGTCTTAATGCAAGCAAAAAATTACTAATTGGTTGTTTCTACCGTCCACATAAAAATAGTCCCAGGGAACTGTTAATGGCCTGCAGAGATTCAACATTAGCTGCACTTTCAGAGGGTGATGTGTTATTGTTCGGAGATTTTAATATGCACATGGTGTGGTCAAGTATAAAAACTGGTGTTCCCACAGACAGTAATGAAGCTTGGTTCATGGAAACTTTTATACATGGTCTCGGACTTTTCCAACACAATATGCACAATACAAGGGGCAATGGTATTTTGGACAAGGTATTATTCACATGTGATAAATGTACTATCACTCCATCTCTAAATTTACTTTCATCTGATCACCAGAGTTTGGAGGTGGAACTATCCATTAATATTTTAAAAACAAAGTTTAAAGCTCCTCCTTTCACTCCAAGGCAGCATATTCCTCTTTGGAGAAAAGCTCGTTGGAATAATATTAACCGCGCTCTCTCTCTTTTCCCATGATGTATACTTGAAAACTTAACTGCAAATGAAGCGATTGATTTGTTCACGGATGTAATTCATGCTACCTGTAAAGACTTTGTCCCTAGAAAGAAATTCCGATCCTCTAAATATCCTCCCTGGTTTGATACAGAAGCGCGATCTGTTTTGAAAAATAAAAGAAACTTGCATAGGAGCTTTGAAAGCAACATCCAAATGCACATTCTTATAGCTCATTCTCCCAGATCAGGCGCTACTCCAAGAAATTGCTTAGGGCAAAGTATCAAAATTATATTAACGAGGTAACATCTGAAATATCTAGCAATCCTAAGAGATTTTGGTCCCTCATAAACTAAAGAAGGTGTCAGTCACGTGTTCCGACAGAGTTAATTTACGATTCGGCTACAGCTGCTGGTGAAAAGAGGGTACATCTATTGAATGAATACTTTTCTAACAATTGCTGTGTCCAATCTCCTCCTTTGCAGCCTCCTCAGCTTCAACCGATCTGTTCGCATTCACTGTCTTCATTAAGTACATCATCTGATGAGGTAAAATATCTGCTTTCTTCTTTACGTCTAAATCGTTCTCCCGGCTCTGATAACATTAGTGCTATTTTTTACGTAATGCTGCTGAATCATTGGCTTACCCTTTTCCTCGTATTTTAAATATGTGTTTTGCCGAAGGTGTATTTCCTTCTTCTTTGAAACAGGCTAATATTATACCCATTCTGAAATCTGGAGATAAGACCCATGTCTCTTCATACAGACCTATTTCTCTTTTATCTATTTTGTCTGTGGTGTGTGAAAGAATCATCAAAGATAGACTTTATAATTTTGTCTCACCCTATCTAGACTCTGATCAACATGGCTTTCTTCCTGGTAGTTCCACTCTTACCAACCTGTCCTTGTTACTCTCTGATGCTACCCAATCCCTGTTCAATAACACACAACTTGATGTCATCTATCTAGATCTTAGTAAAACTTTCGATAGAATTGATTGTAATCTTCTTCTTTATAAATTAACTCACCGAGTCAATATCCATGGTAACTTCCTTTCATTATTGCGAGACTATCTCACTGGCCGCGAACAACGTGTTGTTCTTTCTGGATCATCTTCTAATTTTGTTCCCGTTCTCTCTGGTGTATCTCAAGGTAGTGTTTTGGACCCACTCCTTTTCCTTCTATACATGGACGATCTCACATCTTATCTCTCGTCATCTAAAATCAAAATTCTTATTTTTGCTTACGACTGTAAATTATTTCGAGAAATCAGATCATTACAGGATGTTGCTGATCTCCAAAATTCCATCTCTGACCTCTTGGACTGGTGTAATGCGTGGAACTTGAAAATAAATCCCTCAAAATCTTATTTTCTTACTATTTGTTTAAAGAGGAATCAAATCCCATCTGCCTATATCATTGAAGATAGTCCTATTGCTAAAGTTTCTTTTCAAAAGGGCCTTGGAGTGGTAATTGACGAAAAACTTCTCTTTTCTGATCACATGACTTCTATAACTAACAGTTCTATTCGCTTACTCGGTCTTCTCTATAGATTTACATAAATTAAGGACCTTCATTCATTGAGTATGTTCTACAAAACCTTCATCTCCCCTAAAATTGAATATTGCTCCCCAATTTGGAACATGGCTAGTATTTCTAATCTATCTCATATTGATTCTGTTCTGAACTTTTTTCTTGCTATAGTCAAAAGAAGAATACCATCAGTACGTAGCTTAAGCAAACCAGAGTTATTATCCGTTCTTGGTCTCCACGTTCCCTCTTCTCGTCGCAAGCTGGTAGATTTGATGTACTTATACAAGATGCTTAACGGGAATCTTAGAACTGGAGAGTTGATATCTAAATTTTACTTCCATGTTCCCTTACGAATAACCAGAAATAATAACCTCCTTCATTGTACCACGCCTAGGTTAAGTATACTGCAGCGATCCTTATTCCATAGACTAGTAATTATGTACAATAACCTTGATTCAAATATTGATATTTTCGGATCTGAAAACACTTTCCATCGAACGCTAAATACCAATATCTGAGTTATTCATTTTGTGTATTATAATCGTCATGTTATTGATATCAATTGCTATGTTATGTGTTGTTTAAAATTTAATTTCATGTTATTTAGTTTGTAGTAATGTTATTTAGTTTGTTGTAATGTTATTTAGTTTCTGTGTAAAATGGAAACTACAGCTGTATCTGAAACTTAATAATAAATAAATAAATAATAAATCAATATAACGCTAGGCGCAACTCTGCGAATATCAACACTGCCATTCTAAAAAACATTCAAGAGGAGTGTTTTGCTCCATCCACCGTACAGTCTGCACCTTGGCAGAGCGTTTTACACCACTTTCTTCTCCCAAAGAAACATCTCAGTTGGCAGAGCCGGTTCGAGGGATGTTCGAACTGTTCCTGTGAACAGAGCGCCACAATTTTGTGGGCGCCAAACAGTTCGGATGGTATGAGTTCAGAAACTTAAATTACTATTTATGAGGGCGCATCAAAAATTTTCAACAGAGAGCCGATTGACTCTGTCAGTCGGACAAAGGTTGATGATGATGAGCTGCATGATGACGTCAGTCCAAAGGGTTGGTAGAGGATTTCTATGCTTTAGATATCCAAAAACTGGTACCACCGCATAACAAATGTTTGGATAATGTTGAAAGATAAAGTAGTGTACAAGATATGTATTCACAGTCCATTTTTGGTAAAATGAATATTCTATACATGTTTCATCACTTGATATCTTTGCTTTTCCGAGACGCCTGGTACATGTTTAGTTAACTCTAGATATTCGATTTTAGAATACAAGCTTGAACTTCGGGACGCGTATTTCTTAATACAAGGGAATTATAAATTTCATTAAATTGCCATACTTTAAAAATACAAGTAATTATATAAATAAAATATCCCATCATTTCCTTTGTAACTTAAAAGAGGACGACCTTAGCCTGTTTATAAGTTTAGGTGGCTTAGCAGTCATTACTGATGTGCAACAACACTGTGGACAGGCATTGTAGTTAACAGAGTAATTAACCATGTCTCTTTCATTCAGTGTTGTCAGGTGGATGGAAATTTCACAGAAAACCGAAAATTTGGGCCAAAAAATGCTGAAAGGGAATAAAAATAAAAATCGGGAAATTTTGTTGCATCTTTTTGTCAATTTTTTTTAAAATTCCATTAATTTTTTAAAGAAAACTTAGAAACCGGGAAATGTTTACAAAAAATACGAAATTTCTCATTTTTTAAAGGGAAATATTGCGACGGGAATCTGACAACACTGCTTTCATTTGGAAACAGTTCCTTGTTCCCTCCCCGGTTGGAAATCTAATATCACTGTTGAAACAACATATGAACGTCAACTGGTAAGTATCTTGAATTACACGTAACTAATTATAGTCTCGAGAACTATAGAAAAGCTGTGATAGGGAGTCGTTGTATTGTGGACGCAACACACATCTTTGAAGTCGTAGGTGTCGACGTGAGAGGCATATGGCAGGCCAAAGTTAAATATTGGCTGCTAAGCCAAGGAGTTAGTTCCTCTTATAACTGATACATAACAGGTATATTTGATAAATATCTTGCGAATATCCCGCAGCAATATCGCAATATTCCTAGCATATTTCGGGTACATGGTGTAGAAATCTCTGGAAATTTTCGTTGCGATATTCCATGCATATTCTAGGATGATATGACTTTTGGGAATTATAACCACGCCTTTTCTTTTAGTATTGTCGGAAGCATACGCTGGGAGAATCCTTATTTGATGTAAATGTTCTGTAAAACATGTATGATTGGGAAATTCTACGCATATGTGGGATCTAAATGGTATATTCCTGCTAGGCGTATATTTTATGGCATCAGAAAATGCGAGACATTATGAACTTTTTTTTTTATAGTTTTAAAAGTGAAATTGGCTTTAATATTGTTGTCGCTATTGTTGAAAGCAAATCCCAGGAAATAAATTCACTTGCAATGAGCTAGATACTCTTTGTTTTCACGTCTGGATAAACAAATTTAAAAGTGAAAAATCAATGTCAAAGCAATGAAATCATAAAAAGAATTTTGTCTTTTTTTTTTCTTTTTTTTTTAAATAAGAAAATTCTACATTGCTTGATAGTGCAACATGCCTGCTCCTTCAAACACCCCAGATTACGGTACTGGTGAACTAACCTGTTGGAATAGAATCAAATTGGGATTTTCAATCGGCTTTTGTGTAGGAGTGGCTTCTGCTGCGCTTTTTGGAGGATTTGCAGCTTTACGGAGTGGACTTCGTGGCAGAACGCTAATGAGCAATGTTGGCAAATTAATGGTCCATGGCGGAGGGACTTTTGGAACCTTTATGGCTATTGGAACTGGAATTCGGTGTTAGTGATCGTCCAATACCAAAATTTAACAACAGATGTTTACAAGCAAAGTTAGTTTGACTTCCCTTCTGAGTACTATGTAAATAAATGTAAAAATTGTTAAACATTATCATGAATTGTAGAACAGTTACGAAGTTCTCCACCGTTCATCTTGCTTGGCTCCTCACTAGGTGTCAGTGTAGTTTTTCTGCTTCACTTTTTATGATTTTTGTTTTCCATTAAATAGATCTCGTTTAACCTTTTGGAGAGAAGTGTAAAAATAAAAAAAAAAGAACTTTGACAACAAAGAGGTTTCTTTATCGTGCAAACACTGTGCGAAACCGGAAGAAAAATCACGAATTTCGTGCTGCAAAATCTCAACGTTATTTTGTTCTCCATGATATTTTTTTCACACAAACGTTTGATGAAATTGTGTATACTTTCTTGGCAATAAACAGTTTATGCTCAAAATAAAGTATTTTGATCAGAAAATTCTCTATGGCAGTTGAGGGAGAGGGCTATATTAAGATCGTGAAGATGTATCGACAGGGATTTTTCTACACCCCGTCACTGCCTAATAAATGTTAAGGTACACCTCTCCCCTTAGAAAAACTAATCCCCGGCCTATGATTTGAAGATTCGACAAACCAGTTTCGAGTAAGTAAGCAATTAGCATAGAGAAAGAGAGAGAGAGTGAGAAGATAAATTTTGATGTAATGTTGAAAGTTAGCAGCACTGCAAACTCGGCATAATGATGAAAAAAAAAAATGATCGGCAGAATAGCGTCGAAGACATTTGGTATAGGTCCTTTATTCAAACACATTAAATGTAATGAAAATTCTAGCGCCTCATGATCAAGCTAAACAAAACCGCAAAAATTGACATCAGACGTTATAACAAAGATAATAAACCTCGCACGAGCGACTGCCCAATTCCAGAGAAAAAATAGCCAGTAGGCAGGTCTATTGGGTTTTATACTGTTCGAATGACTCTTGGCTGGCCTTATCAAATCCGGTGGGATCCGCTGCATGGCGTGAAAGGTGATCTACGATTGGTTCCGCCAACTCAAATTCAGCAATCACGACGTCGTATATATCAGAGTGTTAGGCGAGGCATGGAGCCCGCCCCTTCCATTTACACCTGCTAACTGACTCTCCAATTTGAGGATGTCATCTCTACATCTGTTGTCTCATTGACGAATGTAGTGCATCAAACTCCAATTTATGTATTTCGCATGTATATAGACCTACGAGTTCTTTGTGTGGCTGTCAGCTTATCGTGCTTGCTCATTATCTACGACATTTTTATACATTTTTGTATGTGAGGGGCTATAAACACTTCGTGTGCATTATGTATCAGTTTTCTATATATAAATTTATAGAACAATCGACTACTCTGTTTATGTGTTGATGGGCATTTTCTGTACATTTCTCGCCAAGAAGGACTCCATCAAAGGATTTCTGTACGAGTTTCTTGGTTTTCTTGAATCTCTTTAAACTTGTTTCACATCCATTTGTTTCGCTGATTGGCTTTAGAATTTATTTTATTTTTCATTTATTTTCCTTATTATTTGAACGTTTAATTTTTCGGTCCTAGCAACGCATTTTCTTCATAGTCTTGTTTTTATATGAGGTCGTGATTTGCCCGTGCGTTTGATAATGATGTATTCGTTTGTTTATTGCAATTCTTTGTTTTTGGGGTCAGGTTTCGTTTTGTTCTGATTTTAAGGAGTACTAACATCATCTGCAGATTTCCAGATTTCTCGTATACAATGGATGATATGTGTGGTTCGAAATCACTTTCTTTGATATTACGAGGTCATTTTGAATTTATGCAAATTTGTTTATGTCTCACGTAGTGTCCTTTTGTAATCGGGTAGCACCACAAGTCCTAAATTTCAGAAGTCCTAAATTGCACAAGTCCTAAATTTCAGAAGTCCTAAAAGACAAGAAGCCAGTTCTCTGGATTTTACACGTCCAGTGTGTACACTATCTATGTTACATCACGTAAACTAAAATGTGCGGCGAATTGTCCCGGCCACGGGCGCGCTCGCAGGAGGGTTAAAGAAAGCGTTTTCATTAAATGAAAAAAAAGTATTCATTTTTCGAATATCGAAGTGAGTAATATACTAAATATCTGGTGTAGTAAAAAGTAATCCATTATTGTTGCATGACATTGAAGGCTTGACTTACCATAGTTAGAATGATCCGATTTAGGTCACATATGCGCCGTTTTGTTCGATAACGTGTTGCCATTTGGAAGGTAATATCATGATGCCTCTCTCATAGAAGCCCTTGTCCCTATTGGCAAAAAATTGAGACAGTCGATGTTCACAAGCCTCTCTTGACGC
>JAGDQP010030772.1:0-22377 GCA_022664845.1 Lepisma saccharinum | reverse complement strand
GCTCTCAGGAGAAACTGAAAATAAACACACGCGCAGAAAATTTCCATGCTAAACTCTCGGCAACTCCGAGGGCGGAATCATAATTATGTTAGTGGTTTTATTTCAACTGGGGAAAGATTATTTCCTCATCATGACCATAAGTTTGTTACGATTTTTTTGATCCCATGTTTTCAATGATAGACGCTTGGATGACCAATAATGAAATGATTTGTTTTAAAATTGGACACTATTCATGGCAAGTTAGAAATTGAATTTTAATGGCCACATGGAATCTATGGTTCAGGCCTGGATAAGGTAGCGGAAAGGAAGCGGGAAGGACTCAACCAGGACACTCAAATGTCTTAATGGAAGGTGAATGTTCCATTAGGACATTTTCCTGTTATGACTGACGGTAAAAATCGTTAAAACGTCAGTAAAGATGGTCCATAGCTGTTTTCGAACCCAAGACCTTCGGAATGATCACTCCGAAATTTCATTAAACAATCACATAATAGAAGAACAGCATTAAACATATAATCGTGCTTACTACTTATATTCGAAACTTCAGCAATTATTATTTAAATTATTTTGAGTTATACAATATGTTTACTGCGTGTCAATTACGGGAACATCCAGGTTTTTAGTGTCCATCACTGGTACAGAAACAATGTCAGTAACACAACGTGATTTCCTCATAAATATTGTATGTTGATAAAAGTAATGGGTAGACATCACTAGAAGAAAGCGTGCAAAACGTGTAACGTTCTCATTTGATTAATACATTTAAACTGTATTTGTGTTGAAAATTAGAATGGTGGAAATTAGAATGGTCTTCTCCTAATAAATTTCAAGTGGATTAACTGATTTGGTATGGTTTCATGAAACGTAAAAAGACTAAGATTTTCTGTAAATTACAAAACAAAAAATGTACTCTAATCGCTCTATCAATTTCAAAATTATTTGCAAAGAAAATTTACGACTGGGAAGAAAGTTTAAGCGCTCATTGTACCATAGCATTTTCATTAGTATCACGGCATAATTAGAACACGGGCATAAGAAACCCATTTGTGCTCCTCTAAAAATTGTGTAATTCGAAATAATTAACATCTCTCAACATTTGTTATTTCTATAAAGTTACAAAATACTTGTTAAAGAACTAAAATTATTCTTAACTGAGCTTTTTTGAAAAGCGAAATGATATTCTTTACGCTTTCACAAGCTCATACAATTTCTTATCCGTTCTACATGAGTGTTTAAACGGGAATAAATCAGATTAAAACGATTATAATTGATAATTAGCAGCTTGATTGTTGTAAAAATCTTTTTAACCGGAATCTCTGCCATCTATTGCTCCTATTTACAGGCCACAATTCCATTTCCTGATGATATTTAAAAAAAAAATATTCACTTCACGCACACGGTGAAGTAACATCCTCATTTTTTGTTCATACTGGGTATGAAAAATTCAAACTCTGCTCAAGTGTGGGTTACATTTTCTGAGGATTTATTTCAATCCCAGCAGTCGATTACCGGGAAAGTATTTAAAATTAAAGTCCTTGACGGTTCCATCTTTTACCCTGAAATAATTTATGTTACATTTTTTATTCAGAGGAAAACGGTGATTTGTTGTAATTAATTAGCAGTATGTGAAAATTACTTAATTAAGTAAATTACGAGTTAATTATCACAATCACTTTCACTAAACTGTGTTTTTTCAACTACTCAGTAACATAAATATTCATGTGTTCACTTATTTACATAGTTATTAGCATCGGATTAAATGCATATAAATACTAAGAACGAGTTCTCTGCTGAGTCTATACGTAATTGTGGATTGGTAGCTTCAAAAATTAGGATTTGATTTATCAAGCGACTTTACCTCATAGAAGGAAACGTGTTGTCCGTCCAACGACTAAATGAAGAAATTACGTCTGTCTTCTGAAATGAAGAAACTACGCTGTGAAAGAGATTGACTTAATATATATATAAAAATTACCTTCGTTTTCGGAAAATAAGTGTAATAAACCAGTAACGTGATTTTATCGTGTTTCTCTGAAAGATAATTTTGAACACTCGCCCCCACACACATATATTTACTCTTTTCTGGAACGGATTTTGTTCAGAATATTTACTAGTACAATCAAACATGATTACCTCCTACATCATATTTAATATCCAAAAAGAAAATGTAGGGTGTTAGTGTGTTCTTTGTAGCTCACAGCTGGTTAAGGCCATAAAGTATTACCCAAATACATTGGGTTCGATTTCAATGCCACTAAGAGAAAACAGTATATTTGTATAGCTTTATTTCGACAATATATCCCTAAAAAAACTCCGATTTTTTCTAATTGATGTAGATATACTAATTTGGGGGAGATACCGGAGCTTCGAGACGTAAGCTGTTCTTGTCATCTAGGTAGAATCCATAATTAGTTAGGTCCAGAGGCTCTACAAAGGTCGTTCTTGATTTTGACCAATAATACAGCTGGGCGATGCATTCCCAACACGTGGTGTTGGAAGCTATTTGAAGTACAAGGCAAGCAACTTATATCGGTTGCTGCTGATGGGTTGGACAAGAAGTGGGTGTAACAACTTTCATCGCATGACGTTCCTCTTTTCCGCACAATTTTCAAATAGATAACTTCCAATTGGTGTAATTGTTCGGCAGGAAGTTGATCTTCGTTCAAAATCTGAAGTGCATCCAAAAATGATTCTGATTTTTTAATTAGATTGAGTGTCTGGTTTTTAGTTCCAACTTTACTTATAGAATCAAATCCTGTAAAGCCGTGAATAGCTGGCAGACCTATGGATATTTTATAGCCAAGAGCTTAGAACGCTAAATGGCAACCTAAGGTTCTTTTTCTTTCGCCAGCACCAACAACTAACCACACACTATTACAACCGATTTCCTTAAAATCATATCAGAAGTATATAACTAATACAAATACATCGGTGTCTAGGCTATGAACAATTATGGTGACTGCGTATTCACTTTGAATCACTGCATCTTCTGCATGCAAGAACATTCTTGTATCTGCTTCGATTTCATTACTTTTAATTTTGCACATTCCATAATGGTTTGGTCCTCATTCTTGGAGTAGTATTCGTCTTCACCTTCTAATCCTCCTGATATGAGAATTGTTTTCCTAGAAGGAATATTTATATTTTTGATTAAGAAGTCTGATATGTACTTTATAAGATTTATTTTGCTTTCAGGTAATGCAATGTAGCGAGACCATTGTTTTGGAATCTTAGTAAGATCGTTGTGGATCTTCATTACTTATTGTGGCTTTTCTTTACATCTTAAACTGTTCTCTGCATTTATAGAGTGCTAGATATATTGCTATATCTGTCATAAACGAGGTCTACTCGAGCAGTTGACTTGTTTTCTAGAACTTTCTCCACTCGAGACAAATTGTTTCTTTGCCACATCCCGGAAAGTTTCGTTTATGACAGGTATAGCAATATATCCACCACATTAAAACATGCAGAAAACAGTTTAAGATGTAAAGGAAAGTCACCATTAATATTGAAGATCCACAACAATCTTACTAAGATTCCAAAATAAGGGTCTCGCTATATTGCTTTACCCGAAAACAAAATAAATATTATAAAGTACATATCAGACTATTTAATCAAAAATACTTTACAGGTCTTTACAGGATATGATTATACAAGTAAAGTTGGAAATAAAAACCAGACACTCAATCTAATTAAAAAATCAGAATCATTTTGGATGCACTTCAGATTTTGAACGAAGATCAACTTCCTGCCAAACAACTACAGCAATTGGAAGTTATTTATTTGAAAATTGTGCGGAAAATAGGCACGTCATGCGACGAAAGTCGTTATATCCCCTTCTTGTCCAACGCATCAGCAGCAACCGATATAGGTTGCTTGCCTTGCACTTCAAGTAGCTTCCAACACCACGTGTTGGGAATGCATCGCCCAGCTGTATTATTTTTTGGTCAAAATCAAGAACGACCTTTGTAGAGCCTCTGGACTTAACTAATTATGGATTCTACCTAGGTGACAAGAACAGCTTACGTCCACAATTAATGACAAATACAGCTCTGCCATACACCTTTGTTCCACCGTTCAAGCGTATAAACTGTTCCAAACCATCTTGTCTTTGTTTGCAAAAGGAAAATTCTTGCTGTTCATATTGTTCTCGTAAATATAAATGTAAAAATGTTTTTACAAAACGTGATCTGGAAGCATTTTAGTATGGTTAATGCTATCGTAATGAAGTAACTTTCATGAAGAAAGTGTGGTAATGAGATAAACAGGTAATGTAATGTAACAGGTAATGTCGTGTATTAAAGTAAGTAAAACGTTTTTTCCGTTGCTCTACTTTTATTCGTTCCCAAGATAAAACGTTCTAGTAATTGACGCTCACGCCATCTCACCCCTCCCTCCGCGTTGCCGACCACGCGGGGGTTGACGACATGCGTTTGTACCATCGTCTAAGTGCCCAAAACAACAATCAAAAATAAAATTGCGTCAACGTATCAGTGCATGCTCAACCCCATTTAGAACGTTGACTAATACATTTGTGCTTCAAAAATTCCTAACTTCTAGGGCACGGATGGACGTTAAGGTGCATATTATCGACGTCATATATATTTTGAAGTACTATTCAATGCTTACCTCGTTCCGAAACAATGTTTAAGTTGCTTTTAATATGTGTGAACTTTTGAAGTGTTTGTTCTCTAATATTGCGTGAAATATTTTTATAGTCATATTTGAAGGGATAGAATACTAAAAGGAAATGTGTCGGTTGACGCTACTTCAATAACATTTCACAGCTCGCTCTGCCATCTAGTATCCATGTTCCTAGGTAGAAGCTTGACAAAATTTACGTCTCCAGAATATATGATGTTGGTTGTTTTGGTTCTTTTGGAAGAGATCGATAATCATATTATATTCAATTTATGTTTCTCGATTGTCATTGTATAGCTTGATAACTTAGTGAGACATTTCCTTCCTTCTTCTGAGAGTTCCAGCAGATACTCGTTGTTAATCCATGACATTATCTAAACTTACATGTTTCTCATTCCTGATAGCTATCTGTTTCTGTCTTGCTTAGTCCAGTGTACGTTTCTTACTAAATTAAATTGATGTTATGTCCTTCAAAACTGAAAGACATCAGACATACGTATGCCACATATCGGCTGAACGAGGCCGATCAGTTACGTCACAGGGCTACTTTTTGGAACATAAGACAAATATATTTCCGAAAATTAAACGAGAAGTGTACGATCGTTTTGTCAGGGTTGCTATATTTCAA
This sequence comes from Lepisma saccharinum, assembly GCA_022664845.1. Taxonomy (NCBI): domain Eukaryota; kingdom Metazoa; phylum Arthropoda; class Insecta; order Zygentoma; family Lepismatidae; genus Lepisma; species Lepisma saccharinum. The sequence continues at coordinate 17,108 of JAGDQP010030772.1, read as the reverse complement.
CAGTGAAAATGCGGGACGTTTCGAATTTACAAACATCTTTGAAATGTGCAAAATGAAAAAAAGTGTTAAGCCCTTTAACTTCCTTACGTTAAAAACTACAATTTCATGTCCAACATTCTACATCTAAGTAATCAGAGTGGTGGATACTTATAAAATTATACAAATATTCCCTGGTCGAAGAACAGTGGAAACGCATTACCATTGTAGAATAAAAGCAAGCATAGTTTTAAAAATCTTCATGAATAACGAAAATATCCATTTTATAAGTTTTTATTTTATCGAACCGGAAGCAAAGCATACTTTCTCGTGAGCGGAAAATTACCAAGAAATTCAGTTAGTGGTCCAAATAACTCTGAATTTCCAGGCAGACGGAAACAAAGAATAACACCAAAAAAATAACCACTGACCAACAAAACCGTTAGTCCTTGGGCAAATTAAACAAATGTTTAGTTCAATTTGAAGGTACTTAAATCTTGAAATAGAATTTAATATATCCTCTACATATTCAAGCTTTTAAACATCTTTAAAACTGCAGTACTCACCAACTGAAGAGTACACAATTGTGTGAAAAGAAAAGTTTGGCTTCCTCCTTAGCTTGAAAACCGGTATATTTATGCGTTCCGAGTTTATTTTCCGGACACCGGGATGCAGATCTCGACTCTGGTACATTCTCGCATTTTGCAGGAAGAATAGCAATCCTAGTTTTTGTTAACCAAAATGTTTCACAATTTGTACACATAGTGCGTTCAATAAGTTCCGGGACTTCCTCGAAATCAAATACTTAAGGATGTCAGGAAAAATATTACAACCTTAGGTTTCTACAAACATCCCTTCCCGCGCCAAATACTTGAAAAACCAGTCCTAGCGGCTCTGCAATCCACTAGGAAAATCATCCACTGTGTAACCGTTTAACTATGCCGTCACAATAGCTTGAATCGATACAGCAACCTCACAACGCTCCTTCCTCTGGACAGATTTGAGCTTGAGGAAGAGCATGAAGTCCGCTGGAGCCAAATCAGGCGAATATTCAAGGACTATTTACCCTTCTATTCGCAAACAACTGACGCACAACTAAACTGGCTTAGGCCAGCGCATTGCCGTTGGCCTCGTAAAATTCGTGTCGGACACAACACATTCTGGTGAGTAGGTGTTTGAGGATTTCCATATAGAATGTCCCTGTTATAGCCTGTCCAGCGCGTACGAGTTTGTAATGAACAATTTCTGGAAAATCGAAAAATGCGATGAGCATCGTTTTCACCTTTGATTTTGATGCGCGCACTTTAGTCGAACGTCACTTGTCAAATTGTCTCCTCATCAACGGATCAGAGTAGAAGCACCATGTTTTATCATCGTTGGTGATGTTCAAGAAAATATTTGCGTCAATGTAGGTTGCCTCAACTAAGTTCTGGTTGTCTGCAGGCACTGTTTGTTTGATCGGGTGTCAACGAGTGTGGAACAAATTTCGCATACGGCTTCCGCGAGAGTAAGTCCTCACTCACGATACTGTATTACGTAGAAATCGTGATACATAAAACGGTTCACCAATTGTTCCTAGATCTTAAGGAAGTTTAAGATTCTGTCAAAAGGGAAAACTATTTAATATCTTGTTACGATTTAGAATTTTAAAATACTTGTTTAGCTAATTGTTTTTTATATCGAAATAATTACGTAACATTTTGAATGATTTTCACAATTTCATCGAGACGCATTAAAAAGGACCAAGCAAGGCTAAGGTCAGATGTTTCGTTAATATAAAGTTTAGGACCATTACTTTCAGGGCATCCAACAATTAGCTGCCAATAGCTGCAATATTCTTCGAAAAACCTCCCCAACGCGAGAAAACGCGTTGCTCGCGTAAATACTTCAGCACCTTTCGTGAATGAAAAATTTCTGAATGGTGAAGACAGTAGCAACGAAGTAGTGAAATGGACTGCAATAGGAGCTGGTGTGCAGGAGTGATGGATTAGACTCAATAGATGCATGCGGTGGGAATGATACCCACGCTCTCACTTTTAAGGTACAAAGCATAAAATAATGTATTCCATGAATTCTTAACTCTAAAAGGTAGTATAAATCTTTCGGAAGGAATAATTGCACTCCTGATTATCCCTGAGCTCTTCGGATATAATGGAAACTTTTCTATGATTTACTAATCTGTAACGTGTCTGACATTAATATTATAAAAAGGATAAAACTCGTATGCGCATTTTGCAAAATAAATAAATAAAATGAAATTGAGATATGGACATTGACGAGTTTGTTTCATTACTTTCCAACACGTTAGTACAACTTTGCGATTTTAAAAGACTTCAAATTCATTGCAACTTCTGAAGAAAGAAAAGTAAAACAACAAAATTAAGAGCAAAGGTTTTATTTTTTTATCTTTTCCAATATTATTTTTGGGAAATTAAAATATTGGTAAAGTACATAATATACCTTCTCCAACTATTTTAAAGATATTCATACCTGCACATTTTCCCCATAGTTTTAACACTAGGATTGTATAACAAGTGTTCGTGTCAATTTCCTAACATTTATGGTGCATGAACAAAAGGATCCGTTTCTAAATGGACGCCTCAAAAAAATTGCTAGTTTCTGTCTTCTTTTTACATATCTATAGTCTACTAATGCCACATTTTTTGTTTACATTTGTTTTGGTGTGCATTGAAGTACGTTTTTATCTTGCATTTCATTAGTAATGTGGATGAGCATTGTTACTTAATGAATATAAATATATTTTGTTTCAATGAAACAAACTAGTCGATATTATCAACAACAGGGATAGCAAACCCACGGTCTTCAGGCTGCCATATATGCTGCATGTGTTTACCATCAACATGCCGATAAAGGTTTTATTTTATTTCTTTTTCCAGAGAAAGTAAACAAATTTAAATACTTGGGAGCATACGTAACAAGCAAAAATGAGGTCAGGGAAGAAATAAAAAGTCGCTTAGTATCGGGAAACGCTTGTTTCTATTCAGTCCAAAAACTTCTAACATCGCGATTAATATCAAGGAAATTGAAATTAAAAATATACAGAACGGTTATTCTGCCGGTAATACTTTACGGTTGCGAAAGTTGGAGTACGACCCTAGCAGATTAACATTAATTACGTGTATTTGAAAATGAGGTTTTGAGAAAGATATATGGGCCGAAACGGGATGAGATGACTGCAGAGAGGAGGAGACTCCATAATGAAGAACTCCACGGACTGTACGATTCACCAGATGTTGTAAAAATAATGAAATCGCGACGACTAAGGTGGGCAGGGCATGTAGCTCGGATGGGGAAAAAAACGAAGATTATATTCTATCCTGGTTGGAAGGCCCGATGGAAAGAGGCCATTGGGAAGACCGAGACGTCGTTGGGAGGACAATATTAGAAGAGATCTTCGAGAAGTAGGTGTTCGTGATGAAATCTGGCTTGATACTGCCCTGGATATAATCCAATGGCGAACGTTTGTTACTGCGGCGATGAACTTGCGAGTTCCATAAGCCATAGAGTAAGTTAGTTAGTTAGTTAATCGACATATGAAACTAACTTTTCTCAACTGAGGAAAGACAAAATGGAACCTACACTTGTAACATAAAATGATGTTAAAATATTTTAGTACCAAATATTTTAACATAATTTGGTACATTAAAGTACCAAAAAGCTAGTTTAATTCTTTAATTTTAGCCCTTCCTATTTTACAAACATTAATTGTCTATGTAATTCATTTTTCCATACGTACTATGTTTTAGGTACATATTGAAATTATTAGAGAAAGTTGACAACCACCGCGACCGGGACTCAAACTCGAATCTCTAAGTAACGGCCAGATGTGCTGTCCATCACAGCGCAGCAGCTGTGGTGTGATGAACAGCATACCCGGCCGGCAACTCTGAGATAGGTATTGGAGTTCCGGTCGTAGTGGTTGCCATTTTTTCTGTGTTGATTTCAAATTATTGTATGTGTTTGTATAAGATAAAATGAATTGTATGGGCGGTAAAAATGTATGTGTTTCTGAATGATGTTCCTATGTTTGCGATATTGGCTTTTGAAGGCTGTAATTAAAGGACGTTTTGGATTTATATGCCATTTATATCAGAGGACGCTCTGTCTTCCGAAGATCATGTTAAATTTTAATGTGAGACTTGGGCGAAACAAGGTTGGGCATTGTTGAGCAACAGCATATCTTTTGTACCTGAGAATACCTCATTAGCCCATTGAATTTACCCAGAAGAGCCGAACTTATGAGAAAATATCCTGAGATATAAGTAGCCCCTTAAACAGCTATTTTTAGCGCCTTGGTCAAGACAAAACATGCTATATCCCGCCTACTACGTGATTGTGAAGGAGATAGCAAACCTATAAGACCCTGCCCAAGATCCAACCAACATTTCCTCAGCCTTCAGATTATATTAATGATCCGTTTTTGGGCTTTTGTCGCACTGCGTGCCTGTCGCCGACAGAAGTGAATAATCGCTCTTTAAGACAAATCAGTAGAGCAACTCGATGGTAGTCTGAGATGGAATAATTCTGCCGTCTCAAGACTATTTCTTACCCGCTTGTCTGTTATCGGATGGTTGAGAAATATGACTCTCCACAATCTAAATATTCATTATTATGCGTAGATTATACCGTGGGAACGAGGTTCTCCGCCTTGGCTACTGAGTACCCTACCAGACCCTAGTTTCCTGCAGATCACGGAATAACGGGAAAGCAGGATGATACGGCAATAGTAGCAATCCGGGCTCACGATTGTGTTCGCGGAAAGTCCTTAATCAAGTTCATTTGCCTCTGGGCACCAGTTTCCTTTACGCCGCCATTGCCTCGGTTTATCCGTTATAGAGGTTGATTAATTTATTTATTTGCTCATTTAGCGTACTTGTCTCAGTTATATACACAATCAATCCAAATTCTTCTATTTCTAACAGTGGTTCTCCTTGATCTTCCCTCATGTGGGGCGCGTGACCCCCACAATTCTGGAGAGCATCTTATCTTCAAAATTTACGGTCACTTCTCGATAGAATCATTACAAAACTCCACTCACACCCTCTGAATTTTTAATTCGCAGCTCTTGAATGAAAATTATAGTGAACTCACTTATTTTCAATATAAATTAAATGTAGTAGCTTAACCGTATCTATTGAAGTAAGATATCAACCATTCGCATTCCTTAACTTTAGACTAGAATTTTAGATGCCATATTTTAAAACAAGAATATCAGAGCACAGGCATGAAACACCAATTCGTGATCTTCTAAGAATTGCATATTACAATTTGTGTACACTAAATAAGGTATAACGTATTGGTAAATTAAATGAAGCTATATAAGGAACTTTCTTATCTTATAAACTTTCAAATACAACATATTTGGACTTATTTGTGGGCTCTGAACATATGTTTTTTTTTTTCTCGTTGAAAGAAAGTGGTTATTAAGTTAATTCTCTTAATCTTCTGTGCAAGCATCAAGGATGCATAGGTTATGCTCTCCGTTTGTAATAACAATATATAACAGTTGGACACGGAGACATCTCTCGTTACATGCATTTTTAAATGCTTCAATTTATTTACATCAACATATTTAGTCATATTTGACATTGTAGAAAATTTAGGAACATCGCCAAAAGCTGATTTCTAAACAATTGAATCTTCAAAGTGAAAATAGTGATATTTACCATGGTGTGAACAAGGAGAAACACCATCAATCTTCCAAAACACACCCCAAGAGAAACATATTGCATAATTCTTCTCTTTTATATATAATTTTGGGGTCTTTAACACTTGAATGTTCATTTATCAATTAAGGGGCTCAGACTAAAGAGATGTAAGGGACATTGATTTTAAAAAAATCAGGTTTCATCTATGACAATATAAATTATGGGGTAGAAAATATTCCTATTTGGTGTGACATATTTCGTATTATACTGTGAGTACATCTTCTTTATAACCGTTACAAACTTGATTTTCTCTCATTCTGTGGATGTTTCTACAAATAACAAAAAAAAAAGTTTCAATGTTTAAAATTATCCGAAACATTTCTAAAAATAAACTACGCAACCAGAGCTGACAGGGAAATGTCACTAAATTATCTAATAAAAAAAGCCCACTATTTAGTTTTTCGGAATAATGGGAGAAAAAGGTTTAGAAGCGTGAACTTAGATTTAAACACTGATTCTTACGTTAGGAGTGCAGCGTCTTACTGATTGGACTAAACTGCCAGTGATACAATACTAGATGAAAATAGTACAGAGAGTCAGAAATATGTTGAGCTAAGCTCGAAAAAACATAAACTAAGTTACTCTCACTATTTTCGTATAAAACATTAAAATATAAAAAGTAGTAAAGGAATAAATAATACTTTCCTGTGCTTAACAAATAGAATTTAGATAAATATTTAGTTGCATCATTATACCTCATAATTATGTTTTATTGTCATAAATATCCAAAATTGTTATTCGAAGGTTCGACCCAGAACCACATTATTTGTCACTGTGTCTCTTATTTTACACTGATATAGTATTCAATACTACAATATTTTGTTCTAGAATACCTCCTACCATCACATAATGTAGATTCTCTCTCATGAACCACATCTAGAAGGAGGGTTAGTACAAATGCATATAAATATATACGGACAAATATTTTGTGAAATCAAAATGGAGTGTCATTTACTATCATATTTATGTACCTGAGAGTCAGAACATGAAAGTCAAATCCTTATTTTCGAAGAAAAAAAAATCTTTCTATAAAATATAATCTAAATGGACAAACGGCATAATTGAATTACATTTTTAATCATTTAATATGTTAAGAACAATAATCATGCAGCCATTATATTAGGCCTTACAAATATTGTAAAAACTGAGTTAATCACATTGTGGCCAAATTTCACTTAAAACCGCTCTGAAGCCCAGGGTTCTGTGATTGAAGTAAAGGGGAGGTATTTATTTATAGGTACGAACAAAACGTAGTTGTTAAAATAGATTTTTTGTGGAGCCACGGCGTTCCAATCAATAATCCAGTAAGAATGAATAGCTGTAAATTTATTAAGTAAAACTCGGGAGTAGTCGAAACTTAGTTTCAACTAACTTACTGTCTGGGAAATTGGCACCTACTCTGTTTGAGAAATGTGCTTGACCAAAACAGTCAAGTACAAATCATTACGATACTATTGAGGTAACTCGCTTGTGAAAAATCACGAATCAGATGTATTCATATTTCTGCCACAGGATAAGCAAGCTTCCCCAGTTTCGAATTTAAGCATACATTTCACAAATTGTTTTCGTAATATAAAAGGACTAGTAAAATGCGGAGCAGTGGTTAGAGTGACGGACAACAGACAAAAGTGAAGATTCTGGTTTCGTACCCAACTGAGGCTGATTTTGTTTTTGTGCCACAGGCTCAATGCTGGTTGGAATACCAACGTTTCCAAAAAGAAGGTTTGTAGCAAGTTCGTCCTGAAAGATTTGTGGCATAGTATCAATATAAGGCAAATTTGTCATTTGTCCTTAACAAGATTATAGTTTTGCAATGCCCAATTTGCTCCAAGTTTACTGAGTTCTCTGGGATATAAAGCTTTTACAGTTACAACACATTCTGCATTCTACGTATCCGAAATTAGGAAAGAAACACGGTTCAAAATATATTCCACACTATACACCAGAAGCAGCTAATGAAGATAATTACTGTGATACGTTGCATTAGGTTACTCTCAATTTGTGAACTACATGCAGAAGTTGTAATCCCGATATTTGAAGAAATGGGATCAACATTGCGTTTCCCTACTACATAGGCCTACTAACTCATAATTCCGCAACATGTCCTCACTCTGCTTGTAAATTATCCTAATACTAATTCATTTTGATTTGATGATAAATTATTTATTTTGTACAATCTTCATATTGCTAGAACAATCCAAGTTTACAGTCACCAACTTAATTCTCGAATTAGGCTAGATATAAATCTACCTCCCAGATTTTACACTTGAATTGAAAGTACAAATGACTTATTCTCCAAGGCTACAAAATATCAAATATTTGTACATTACTGGTGGTAACACCTTCCGCTATTGAGCAGCAGCTCTGAGCACAATTCGTTCAAGGTAATCTAAATTGTCCGAACAAACACTGATATTAACCTACGTTTGTTGTCATTACTTGTTTCCCTGCAAATCTAGTTATTCTGGTCAGTACAAATCAGTGATGTTGCCATCATAAGTGCATAAGACCTAGTTGCAGCACTTCTTCTTGCTCACTACAAACTATGCTCTCATGCACTTGCGAACTTGGATCTTCTGAACCTAGCTTGTGACGTTACTTCCTGAGAAGTACGTACTTAAAGTACGCACTATGTAGCTTTTGGACATGGGGTACCTATCTATGTTTGTGAGGAAATATTCAAATAGTTACTCTCTCCTTTCGTCAGCCTCCTTCTCACGAGGTTAAACCTAGCATATAATATTGCATTTCCTTCCATTTCTCTAAGTTAGGTATTCACTCCTAACCAAATTACGAAGAAGGAAGAGAGAAACTGATTTCAGACTTGACTTCAGCGACAACGATTTAATCAGCAATCTCTAACTTAGAGACTTCAAGCCTGGCAGGTCCTTATTGACATTATTAGCTTTCTCCATTCTAAGAATAATGAAAGCCGGGTCTGATTTCAGATCTGGATTCAACGACCTTCATTTAAATAGTTTTAATCAGGTTACTATAAAGATTGCAGGTCCTCTTATTTTAGTTAGCTTTCTCCATTTAAAATATTAACGTCAGTTTCACTTGATATACTATAGAATGCTAACTGGGACTGCCATAACTTTATACTAAAAACTTATTCTCTATGAATAAAGTATTGAAACACGGATATAATACAAGTTGTGCTTCGGCAAAAATTTTCATTAAAATAAATCTCCATAAAAAAACAAACAAGAAAAAACAAAATTTCGTTAAGCATCTTCATACTCGCAACTAAAAACTTGAACCATTCTGCTTGCCTGCTAAACAATTACAATTACATTTCATGAATATTAAAAGTAGAAAGTACCTTTCCATCTATTATATTTCTTAATCTTCATTTCCTTCATCCGGCACTGACATCTGTTGTTCCACAATTGTTAAAATGTAGCTGTAGTGGCTTGTAGCTCTTTTGATAGATGGCGTTGTGTGCCTCAAGAGATCCAGAGAGATATTTGATGGTTAATGAACTCTCCTATTTATATTATTCGTTGCATCGCTTGTGAACTCCTTCTTGGCGAATTTTCAAGCAACTAAAAAGCAAACTTTAGTTCGTTCATCCACAGGTATTTACGCTGTTTTCATTGATGTTTGTCAATCATTGAACCTATTTTTATGAACTTCCTGTACTTTTTACAGAGCGTTCCTATGGACGTTCTATTGTACCCTTCTAATACATTGAGAAAAAGATAGACACACCTATAATACCGACATTCTGTTATGTAATGCTTTGACAGTCACCAACTGCGAGATCTTTCCTCCTTATGCAACACAAATAACTTCTCTAAAGTATTTCTTTTTTATGTAGTAAATAATTTGATTCCCAGTTGAAGGTGGAAATAAAGCATTACACCGTATTTTCAAGTAAACTCCGTAACTATAAAAGGATATCAATTCGTAGCAGTGGGTTATAAAATTGCTGAATTGTATTAATGGAATTTTGGCAACTCAGGCTGAGGCTGGGATAAATTACGAAACATAACTTACACAAGGTCTAATTTCTAGGTACAGTCCCGGTATTTATCTGATAGATGTGACTGAGGAAAACTCTGGAAAAACTCAGTCAGAATGACTGCTGCTCAGATTTTACCCAGGATATTCTGTTAAGGAAGACTGAGGACAACAATAATAGTCTTATTCGGATTTTCTCCTCTTCTTCCATTCTTCCTGTAAGCGCATAACAACCAATCAAAAGAATGCAACACAAAAATGCATGTTTGCGCATCCCATACATTTTACTATAGGGGGATATCTACCCATTGGATATAAAAGGTATGGAGTATATTGGTCTGTCTTCGTAGTGACGTCATAAGCTGATAGGTAAATTGGTACTGGTTTGTTTTGACTTATTGTGTGTTCAGAGGAAGAATACAAAAGTAGGAGACAATTAAGACATCTAATACCACTATTATTGGTGCACTTAGCATTGTTTGAAAACACTCAGTTTTAAGTATATAGATTCTGAAAATGAAAACTATTATAAAATAAGTGGAATATGTTATGCAGAAATGCGAAATTTCTTTTCAGGTATATGTAAATTACTTAGAAATATTTGTGCCTACACTTTAGAAAACCTTCCAAATCATTGAGTAGTGAAGATTTAAGTATTAGTGAACTATCTTAAAATATTATTCTTGCTTTCTCAAGAAATGGGGTTCATTTGAAATCTATTACAACAAATATATTTTTCCTGAACTAGTTTCCTCATTTGATGGAGTAAGGGAAGTTTATACACATTTTTCATTTATTACTTACTGCTACGTAAGGTAACTGTAGAATATTAATGATTGTACTGCTACATAAGGAGGCTGTTAAGAACTCCCTGATCAGAAATAAATCATCATGTTTCTCGAGTGTGGTTTTTGTCTACATGAATGAGATTGTGTATATTATATTAAATCTGTTTTAATTCCTTAAGTATTATTTAATAATGTACCTCACATACAAGCGCTGATATATCTAATTTTTTATACGTCACAGAGAGTAAGGGGAAAAACCTTTCTTTAGACAAAAGAAGCAGGAACGAATAGCAAAAAATATATTATAAATTTGGAGAGCTGGGCGCCATTGTTTCCCCAGACCTATTTTGTTTATGTTTATTTTCGGAAACCGGGAGGAGACAAACATTTTGGTTTTCCGAACAAACGAAGGAAGGAGAATAAAATATAAAATTATTAATTTCGAGAAGAGAAAAGACACTTTTATTTCGCGACATTTCGGAAACTTTGATGATTCAAACATATTTTATTCGGGAAAAACGGGCACAAATTAAGTACGGGAGAATACGATAAAGTAATTTTGAAATCGGGAAGAGCTGTGTGTTGTTGGAAGACAAAAACACGACGAAAATATTTTTTTTGGATTCGCTGAGGAGATTATGGCAAAATCGAACAACGAACTTTATACTATTTAAAATACAAATTTGTTAAAAGTAAAATGGATATACTAGATTTTGCAAACAAACTGGACATTTGAGAAAGTAAATACTGAGCTGCAAAGTGTATATTTAAACTTTTAACGTACAAAAAAATACTTTCTAAACGTGTTACATTTACGAAATATAGATATAATTTTCTATGCGTGGGAACAAATAATGGAGGTTACTAATTCACATATAAATGAAGAGATTCTTTGTACTTATTAACACGCGCAAGACAACTAGGAACTTTATGACCAAAAATCTAATCTAAGAACAATAAGAATTTTTGCCGAAGCAAAGATGGATGCATTATATCCGTGCTTAAATACTTTATTCAGAGCAAAAGAATAAGACGAAACCTCGACGGTATAACTTTAGAGCGGACTGAGTAACAAATACTGCAGTACATCTATTGAAAGTGGTATAAATTGATTAAATAGAGAAAGCTACTCAAAAGAAGAAGACCTACCATCTGTAACCAGATTAAACGTAGTGGGTTAAATGAAAGCCGTTGGACACAAATTTGAAATTAGACGCTGCTTTTAGTGAGGTCTTAAAATTGTAAAGGAAGAAAGCTGATCAAGCAAACAAGGACGTGTCAGCTTGAAACCGCCAGTTTGGAAACTGTTGACTACATTCTTGTCACTGAAATCAGGTCTAAAATTATTGTCAAGTTCTAGAGTTAATTCTTGCACTAGAGAAAGCTTGCCAAATGAAAAAATCTTCCGAACCGCCATCCTAATAGTGGCAGGGTAAATCGAATCCCGTGAATTATAAAAAGAAATCAGTTTGTATCTACAAGTCTTAATATCTTGGATACCTTGATAAACGTTCATGAAGTGAACCAGTGAATATCAATTAATTTTCAACCAAAATCGAAATTGAGTAAATAATGCCATCTTATAGTGCAAGGGTAGCTTTGTTTTCTGACTCCAAAATTGGGCTTATTTTTCTTCAATACGTTATCGATATTTAGAATAATAATATTGGACCATGCTACTTTTAAAAATAGTTATGTGAATTTATTTCACTTGTACCTTGCGAGGAGTTTACTTGTATCTTGCACGTGTTCATACGTGTATTCATTTTCGACCATCCTTGAAGTTAAGCTAATAGTGTTTACAAACGTGATTATCATAGGAAGTTAGTAAAACTGTTAGGTTGAAACTTGTTATATTATCAAGGAAGAATCAAATTTATTCTCAGCATTGCATTAAAATGTACAGTTGAATACATTTTATTCACACATTTACAGTTCAATGTTGTGCACGTAAAATGTAAAGTAAATTACCCTATCCCAGCATTTTTGTTTTCACTATATTGCACTACCGTTAGCGCTAAAATTAATCGTATTCTAAATAAAGGCTTCCGTTTCAAAAGGGCCTAAGGGAAATGTTGCGAAATGATTCATACATCATATATAAATAATTTTGAGTCTTTAAGATATGAAGGATGTGAGGCAAGAACATGGTAACCCACAATTTTAAACTTTTAAAAAAATCGATTTTTACTTATGCACAAGTCATTTTCATTGACTGAAAGCTGATGTTTCACGTAAAGCTGTACATAGAGGCTTAAAATAATTGTACCAAATCAAAATGCCGAATTTCTATTTTTCATGCTGCTGTGTGGGTTACCGTCTTTTATTATTTATACTATAATATTCGCTACCTAAGTCACTCAAGAATAAATCTTTTCACTGAACTCGCTGTAAGAAATGTTTAATTTACAAATTCTTTTCCTTTTTAGTGGCAACCTGGTATACTTCTCCTCGTTTCCCGCCATCTTAATTGTTGGTTACCATCTTATGAATCCCAAATGCTACAATGGGCTTACCAGAAGTAAATATTGCTGCCATCTCTGGAGCACAATTTGAAGTCGGACAACATTAAACGACGCGGTATGATTCCTTTCTATCGGGTGCTGAATAACTAAAAAGATAAACTTTTGTGGGTTACCAAGTCTTTGCCTCACGCCCTTCATGTCTTTGCCTGTTTAAACGTACTGTAGTACATTGTGCCAGAAAATAAAACCAATGTGTGCAGTAAGTATTGACACGTATATATTATATTTGTCTCGTTTCATGTTTTCAATATCCGGAGTAGGAAAGAGGCGACCGATGATTTCGCTGTTCTTAGATGGTCCTCATTATCATGTACATGAACAAAGATTCAGAATAGTGTAGAGACACCATAAGAATAAATGAGAATGAGAAACATTGCTGTGAAATATTAGGGTGCAATGTAAGATATTTCCGGCAGTTTCGAGGGATAATTAAAGCTAGTGATCTGGAAACACTGGGAGCAGGCACAAATAATATCATTTTAGTGATAAGTACATCGTCAATTCAGATAGTACATAGGCATTTAAATCATTTTATAATTTATTTTATGTGCTTGAGTTTATTGAAACCTTTTATGACATCGTTTTCGTGTATTATGTCATCAATAATAGCGTGTCTATAGTTTCTCTTTGTTGGGGAGTAGAAAGGGAAAACGAATGACCATGTTATGTAGATATAGCACAGCCGACTTCACCTTATCATTCGGGCTCCCCAATTAGGGGGCCCCACTTCAACTTTTAAGGGCAAGCCCCCCCCCCCCTATATCGGCGCCCTTGCACTCGGGAAATAAGTTTCTTAAAATATATTACATTTTATCCTTCAATAATGTAACTCATTAATTTCTGCTCAGTCCGAAAGATGGCGAGGACTGAGAACGTTATTTTGTATTCACTGTCTAAGCTAAACTTAGAACAAATATTTGTTGCCGCTCAAAACAAAACGAAATAATGAAATATGTCTGACATTTTGTAACCATTCATACCTCTTCTTTCAGAAACCTTCTTTCGGTCAACTATTACAAAACATTCCAAAGCTCCTTTTCAAGGACTACTTGTGGAAAAATACTTTAATGTTACGTTTGCATATGAAGAGATGAAGATAAAACCAACCAGCAATGGAACGTAAATATACGAAACTGAATAATGAAAATGCTCCATTTAAAATAAAAATATGAATAGAAAAAACAATTATCGCTATATTATTTCTCAAAAGTTGATAATTTAAATGTCTGTATAACTTGAATTTCTAAGTTTTTTTTTAAAAAATATATTCTACATATTTTGAGAATGTTTGAGCGTAACGTTCGATAATTATTTTTAATTTAATTTAGTTAACTGTAATTAATAATCTTTATATAATTAATGGAAGTTAACATTGAAAGTATAAATTAATCGAATACACGGAATTCTATTTGATTTGGATTCATTTCAGAACAATGAATCAGCATAATTTTCTAGGTAACCGCTATATATGTCTAATTTTACATTCTTATATTGCTCAGTATTGAAATAATTGTATTGATGCAAATTTACGAATTGCTAAGATTGTGTAGATTTATCGGTCTTCGTTTGTTAATGCAGCCAATTATAGTGATAAGATTTGTTCGTTTCTTATAGTACCCAAATATTTTTGCTATGAGTATCCCATCATATCGAGATTGTATTGGAAAAATGGTCAGTAGAACTCAGGTGACGTATAATACACAATAAGATAGAATCGTTAAAATGATTTTGTTTACGTGGTTTGTTAGATCTGTTTCATTTAAAATATTTTAAAGCGTAAGGTATTGTTCAACTAACCGTATTTATAGTAATAATTCCATTTGTAAATATCGTTAACTTACTTTATTTCCGAAATTCTACAGTTAATAGAAAACTATCATTCTAGGGTTTGAATTTCTAGTGATTTTGAAATACCACTTACAAGCATTCAAACGCTTGCCATAGGATAACAGCATCTTTCACATTACGCTCTATAATTCAGCCTGTTTTTAATTATTTTTAGTATTTAAATCCATTGTGACTCGAGTGAGAAATCACACGTATTTTACACGGTTCACTAAATTCCAAAAATGGCCGCATTCATAAGGTTTTGCCCATAAACACTTTATTAGGGAGGGTTGGTATTATGAAGCCTACATTAACAAAGAGAAAAGATAACTGACACAGGTTTCACTATTTGTTAAATTAGTGATGAAAGTCAAAGCATGCTAATTCTAATTTCAAAATTAATGTTTTTTGTCTCGGAAATCCATATCGCATTAATGTGATTCAAAAAGCACAGGAGAAGCGAAAGTTTTCACCAGAATTGTTCATATCGCGCAAGGTGATACTTTCTCCTAGAACGTAATATCCTGTAATATCGGAATTCTATTTAACTCCTTGAAGGTATATTTAATTATTGCAATTAGGACGAACTTACTATATATATATATATATATATAGGGTTTTCACTAAGTTTTGTTTTCATTCCTTCTGTTAAATAAGTCTAATACATATTTCAATCTGATCAACCATAAAACACAAAAATACAAGAATTGAGAGGAAGCTTCAGTATACGCCAGGGAGAAAAGTAGATGGAAGTTTGCAGTAAACATTAATGTAGATACATATTAAACTAGATACAAAGGTCTTGCCATTACATGAAGTATGACAAGGCATTTAGTAAAGCTAAATTAATTCAAAGCTATGTGAAACTTAAAGGAAATGCAGTAGATTTCAAGTCATATAAAGAAATATAAGTTTTATTTTGAAATTTTACTTGTGTATCTTTGATTTTAAACACTACATGTATCACCTTCTCTTTCGTTTGTTTAGGAAATGAAAAAGTCGTAATATATGCCACAAGGCGCACTTTGATTGAGTATTTGATTAACTTTCTATATCAAAACGGATAAGCATAAGTTTTGATCACTTGAACATCATCTTCAACGTTTAGAATTACTACATACACTGCAACATTTCTATATCATGCCCTTCCCAGACACTCAAGAGCGAACAAATAACAGTGTCCGTGACAGACAAAGGCAGCCCGAATTTTTTGCGTGCCGATTTGAGCTGGAAATAATAAGTTCGTTTTTTAATTATTCTTTTCGCTTATACATGTTTTTGAACTTTTTTGATAAACAATTTTCTTTTGGGACGTTGTACGTCTTTCAGTGTCATCTCCTGCAAAGAGTGATGTTCCACCATCGGACGCCTTCGATGCTTATATCTCCCCTCGAACGAGAATTCTAAAGCCATCAAAACAACATCACATGAAACTCTATTGTTCTTAACATGATAACAAACAAACGCATTTCCTATTATTTAACTGAACATAAGGAATAGGTCACTTGTTACTCGAAACGATAGAAAACAGCTCTGGCTGTAACAATCTTAGAGGACTAAAGCAGGTTTCCCACATAACATGGAATGATATATTTGTCTTCTACCAATGCCTTCTATGCGCTATTATGACAATGATTTAAAAGCGAATCTCCTTGGTTCCAGATCCACTGACATCAATGTACAATCACAAGGCCAAGTTTATGTATATATGGATTTGTGTCACATCAGATGCTCTGGTGTTGTTGATATCAAGGACATGCAATTTCTCCCTTCACTGTTGCGGAAATATTCCTCGATAAATAAAACTCTTGGTAATGGTAAGAATGAATGAATGCTACATTTTCAAAGGCATTTGATTGTGTCGCTGACGTATAATGTTTAAAATCAAATTTAAATTGTGGAATAACGATTTGAGACCACTTCATCTCAACGACCACATTTTCCATGTTTTTCCATTTTATAACATTATTTGGAACAATAATATCCATGGCAACATCCAAATTGATATCAAGTAATTTTATAACTTAAATTCGAACCTATGTATACAATGCATTAATTACAGTTACAAATATAATATTTTCGTCACTGTACTTTATCATATCCAAATCTGATATGGCATACCTCACGTTCGTATAAATTCGGACATGTATCTTTCATCATTACTTTGGAAATACTTAGCTTTATTTCAATTTTATGAACCCTAACTTAATATCTTCATATTATAATAAACATACATAGGCATTTTTTATATCACCGTTCAACAATGAGACTTCTGTTGAGTTGTGGTCAAACCTCAG
>JAGDQP010030771.1:0-22379 GCA_022664845.1 Lepisma saccharinum | reverse complement strand
CTGTTTCTCTACATCTTTTATAAAAGAATCTGTGAATCGAATGCTGCAGTTTGGGGTCTTACACCCTCCATATTGGCCTTGACCTGAAGTGGACGAGACGAAGCATCTTTATGGCAGTTTGTTTGTGTGAAGTGGTGTTCATAAGTGTGTGAGGTGATTTGTTGTGGTAATTGTGGTGTTCAGTGGTTTTTCTTAGTTTTTCTGAAATAAATAAAAATATAATTACAGTGTGGTTGATACCCCATTTTCTTTGTGTATGCAAATAATTTAATGTTTTCTTCATATGAAATTGGTGTGGTTTCTCTGTCAAGGGATATGCACAGTAAGAATGTCTGCTTAATTTGATAGGCATCTGGGTCGGTTATCTAAATTCAGATATGTATGTTTAATGTCTTGAAATTCCTCTTTCTCTCCCAGAAACCCAAGTCTGTTTCACCTACGTTCAGATAACTAAATTTCAGCACATTAAAATTTTGGTTCAAATACGTTGAATATTTTACCTTGCACTATAGTTGTTGCTACATTTCAGAATGCACGTTATTTTCCCATTCATCATTTTTGTTTGCTCTTCCGAAAACTGGTATATGTAAAAATTGCACCAAATTTCTACAACATATCCGTTTTTGTTAAGCGTGAGATTCAGAGTTTTTCCTATGTTTCATTTTGGTATTTTGCAAAGTTTAAAGCTTCTTCGTTACGTATGCAAACCGTAAGTCAGTTCGCTCATTTAAATTCGTATTGTAAATTAATACCTAATCCAATCCTAGTAGACCATGTTTGTATTATCAGTATTGATGGTTACGGTTAATGAAGTTTAAAAATAAAAATTACATACGAAATATTTTAGCAACGTTCGAAAATATCAAACTAAATTGTTGCCCAGTAGCTACAATGTAAATAAAAATCTTTTCGTTGAAAGAAATGTTACTTTTCAGTAAGTGTGGAAATTTTGATTTAACTGGGCTGAAGTATAGCATGTCTACCACATTTTGGAATATAAATGTAACTTATTTATTTTTGAAAAATAAGTTTGTGAAATATATTATCTATTCTTGGACAGAGCTTACCTGCATACAATTAATTCACCCTTTTGTTATGTGAAATTAACAGCATCTTGAATGCTCATTTTGATGTTCAAGAGATTCTCCTCGGTAACTTTTTTTCAAGAAAATTCAGCAATCAGTCTTTTGCCTTGCGATAGTCATTTTTAAGTAAAATTAATTTACATTTTTATCATATATTTCTTGTGTCAAGGGTTTCATTATGATGTAGGTAGATTACCATTACTGTGGTATTACTGGCAAGGTTCTTAACGTTTCAGCATTTCAGTGCACGAAGTGTTAATTTATTTATATGTGAGAAAGTAATTGCAGATTAAGTTAAAGTTTGATATTTGATCCAATGCTTTAGCAATTTTTAGAGAGTAGTCAAATTAGTTCTGTGCGTCCAAATTTTCTAGTTAAATATTAACTAGTGCGCGGCTGTGTTGAGCCTTGTACTATTTTAGGGTCCTAGTTGCGTTAGGTCACTAAAATAGCTTTTGTGTTCTACTTTCCTGCGGGATGTTCTCACTTGCGTCCCCTTCTTTTTGAGAATGCTTTACTTCGTGTTTATAGATTTCTGTTTTTGCCAAATTTTCTGCGTTTGGTCACTTCTTTCGGGCTTCTTACATGCATGCTTTGTGTACTAGACTAGTGTATGTTCTGTCTTTGATGTGGCTGATGCAGGGTGCTGATAGGTAGGTCCCTTCAGGTCCGATAATGGTTTTTATTTTGTGTTGTGCCCTCTCCTGTGGCGTAATGTCGGTAGGTTTGACCACGTTGAGTTTGAGCAAGCCCCCTTTTTTGCAACGGTGCCTTGGGCCCCTGGTTTGCTGATGAGTCAACCTACTTTCGTCGGAGCAGCCTGTGGGACATTACAACGTCTATGAGAATATGTGGAGTCCAATAGTCCATTCGCGCTTAAGATACACTACTCTCCAACAAACCTCTGTTACCTGCCATTCAGTAGACATAGTTTAAACACCTGACAAAATCCATGCCGAGGCGAACCGCACAGTCATGAAGGCAACAGGAGGACCTGGGTGCGCGTGTCGATTCATTTGGTACTTCAATGTATATTTTTTTTGAAAAAAAATAAATAAATATATATTTACTTTCACGATGTGCAATATTTCTTTTAATACAAACTATTTCAGATTCGTGATATGCACTTTAGTTTGTAAGGAAATCTAATTTTGAAAGAAAGATTTCGACAGCATTGTAGAGTTTTGCTTGTGAGCAATGCATTAGAGTAAAATATGGGCTTTTAGAACTTAGGAATAAGTCAAGAGTAGGAGGATACAATAAAGTTGAGATAGTGATGGCTACTTTTGCGTTTTCAATAACTTGTATTCAATAAACCTGAACTTCAGAAATATATCAATGCCTAGCTATCGAGATTTAATCGTAGTCAGTAATGCCTGTGAATATTTTTATAGAATAAATAAGTTTAGGGCTTCTGACGTTTTCATTTTCGATATGGCACCATTCTAGAGTCTTAAAATCAACTTTTTTTCTATTCCTGAATCGAATTCAGCACCATATGGAACCATAAAATAACAAAATAGGAGTTTTGGGGTTCCAGCTATCTTGGATTTCAGAATGCAAGCCATCATCTTATATTTCATATGGAAAATGTTTTCGAATTTAGAATCGTATTCATAACGTTTAAAGTAAGGGGATCTTAACTTGAAAGAAAATGGGATGCTATTTCATCATACATCCCTTTTAGTTTGCCTGACATTGAATTTTGTTCTTTTCCCCTCAAAATCAAACTGAATTTCCTTCGGAAAATAGAAATGAAGAGTGAGGGGAGGAAACAAGGAATGTTCAATTTTGGAGCTTTTTCGGGATCTGTGCCTTTTCTGTTGGTTAAACGTCCTACTATTGAACTGAATATTCCTTTGGTGCTGAAACGTAGAACTGTACATGGAAAAAGCGTAAAAAGATTGGCGAAACCATTGTGTCTTACGAGGTTTTCAACATTAAAATAGGTGTTTCTCAGAAAAGCATTTTTGTGACATTCCTTGTTTTTCTCCTTACCATTCAAATATGAAATTTATGACAGTTGGACTTCTATTGAACTTTTATTGTAAAATTATCTCAGTTATCTATACCCTCAATCTCAGTACAAGTTGAGTGGAAATTCGCACCCACTGAGAATACTATGTTATTCCTTAGCTAATTCTAAACAAGATTACTCTCTGCAAAATGTTCTTAGAATACTCACACCCAAACATCCAGATGCCAAAAAAACAAAACAAACCATTGTAACCAAAATTTGTATATCGATTAGAAAGGTATCTAACAAAAATTCTACAATATATTTTGTAGAACCTGTCGTTCAATACGAAAGTTATTGATAGTTAATGAGCGAAATCTGATCTAGAGAATGTAGAAGCATTACTTGGGGATAAGAAAAAAATAATTTTATTTATAAAGTCGTTTCTACCAAATAGAAAGTTTACATGTGGAATAGAATATTAACAGCACTTTCACGTATGCCCACCGCTAACCGGGGGCTGCGCACCCCTCGGCTGACACCACCCAACTCATTTCCGACGCACCGTGTCCCCTTCCACGCCTCACTTCTCTCGGTGTGCATCCAGCCCTGGTTTATCTATATACATCCCAGCTTTCAGTAGCATCTCAAGCAATTATTAATAATAAATATGAACATATAAAAATATATTTTGAAAGAAAAAATCTTAACCCGCCGGGATGCGAACGCGTATTTTATTTCGTAAGCACTACTACTGCACACGCTAGGAACTTTTGACATCAGTCCATCATGATTCGCCAAGGGAAAGCCAGTTAAAATCCACAAACATCCGGGATTCGAACCCGGGACCTTCAAGTCGTTCGCCTAACGCCTTAGACCGCACGGATACCCGGTCGACAAGATACAGTATGTGTATGTATAACTATGTGAACGAAATATGATAACAAGGTTTGGAATTCCATGTATTAATTAGCTGCAAAACCCCAAGTGTTAGATTATAAGTTTTAGTCGCTTGTCCTGCTTGTGTAATTGCACATCGTTTTAAAAATATTTTAAAGCATATAAAATCCTTAAATTTGAGAAAGGTTTATATTTTATTCCTAACAATGTAGTTTAAGAACCTCATACCTACTAACAGTCTCCGACAGCGGGTTTTCTCCACCCTTCCGTTTTGTGTTTCTTTTTATCTACTGTATTAATGAAATTGATGTAAGTAAGATGTGGGAGGCAATTCTTGAAACAATTAAGAGCGCAGCGAAGGAACATGTAGGTGAGAAGAAACAACAGAAAGCAAACCTTGGTTTGATGAAGAATGCCTTAAGCTTCATGAGGAACGAAAACAAGCAAGGCAACGATGGCTAAATAATACAAGCGAAACAAATACCAACCACTACAGTAACGCGAAACGAAACGCCACACTCGGGTTCAGAAACAAAAAGCGAGAATATCTCACGCAGAAGATTCAGGAGATAGAGGAAAACGGGAAGACAAATAACATACGAGATCTATACAAAGGAGTATACTCGTTAAGAAAAGATTATCAGCCGAGGCTAGGAATAATTAGAAATGAACGTGGAGATCTTCAGGCGGATCCGACTAAAATTGTCGATGTGTGGAAAAGTTATTTCGACAAACTTCTTAATGTACACAACGGGTAAGAAATAGAGGAATTTGAAATCCATACTGCAAAATCGTGGATTCTCTATCCAAGCGAGGTCGAAATGTCTGTAAAGAAATTAAAAAAATTCAAATCACCAGGAATAGACAATATTCCAGCCGAATTAATTAAAGCAGGAGGAACGGCATTAATCAAGGAACTACATCAGTTGATAAGTGCTATATGGAGAAAGGAGAAGCTCCCAAAGGAATGGAAAACATCAATAATAGTTCCGATTTACAAAAAAGGCGATAAATCAGATTATAATAATTACCGCGGAATCTCGTTACTTCCAACCTGTTACAAGGTATTAAGTAATATTCTGTTAACACGCCTAAGTGTATACGTAGATGAAATAATTGGAGATCACCAGTGTGGATTTAGAAGAAATAGATCCACGTTGGACCAGATTTTTGCCATGAGACAAATTTTGGAGAAGAAATGGGAATACAATGGGACGGTTTATCAGCTATTCATTGATTTTAAGAAATCATATGATTCTATCAAAAGGGAAAAGTTATACAGTATCCTAATACGATTTGGAATTCCGAAAAAAAAAAATGGTTCAACTAGTGAAGATATGTCTCAACGACTCCATAAGCAGAGTACGGATAGGTAATAATATGTCAGATAGCTTCAAGATTCCCAACGGATTAAAACAAGGCAATGCCTTGTCACCACTACTGTTAACTTTGCGTTAGAATATGCGATTTTAAAAACCAAAGGGAACAAAAAGGGACTATCATTGAATGGTTTGAATCAACTCTTTGTATGCGCGGATGATGTAGATTTAATAGGGGACGATATAGATGCACTACAAAGCAACACCGATGTCTTAGTAGAATTGTGCGATGAAATAGGTCTACAGGTAAACATAGATAAAACAAAATACATGATAACAAGCCGAAACACAGGGAATGAAGGAAATAAGAACATAAGAATTAGGGATGAGGTCATAGAGAAAGAAAACAAATTTGAATATTTGGGAGCATACGTAACAAGCAAAAATGAGGTCACGGAAGAAATAAAAATCTCTTAGTATCGAGCAACGCATGTTTCTATTCAGTCCAGAAACTTCTAACATTGCGATTAATATCAAGGAAATTGAAATTAAAAATATACAGAATGGTTATTCTGCCGGTTATACTTTACGGTTGCGAAAGTTGGAGTACGACCCTAGCAGATGAAAATAAATTTGAAAATAAGGTTTTGAGAATGATATACGGGACGAGATGACTGGAGAATGGAGGAGACTGCATAATGAAGAACTCCACGGACTGTATGATTCACCAGATGTTGTAAAAATAATGAAATCGCGACGACTAAGGTGGGCAGGTCATGTAGCAGGGATGGGGAAAAATCGAAGATTATATTCTATCCTGGTTGGAAGGCCGGATGGAAGGAGGCCATTGGGAAGACCGAGACATCGCTGGGAGGACAATATTAGAAGAGATCTTCGAGAAGTAGGTGTTCGTGATGAAAACTGGCTTGATATTGCGCGGGATAGAATCCAGTGGCGAACGTTTGTTACTGCGGCCATGAACTTGCGAGTTCCATAATTCCATAAGCCATAGAGTTAGTTAGTACTAACAATCTGGGATTCAGGGTTTAATATTACCAATACAAGGTGTTTTTATCGGCTTCCCCCCCCCCCTCTGTCAAAGACAAATCTTTTTCGCGCTTTCCTATTTTTTCACCTTTCTCTATCTCCGATGTAGTGGTAAATGTCTTCTGTAGATGGAAACCTCTAGATTATACCTCATACTTATACTTTAATGTAGATCCTACTTAACAGTATGCGGAGGATCACGGTATCATGGTGGTGATCCACACACACACTGGGGCGTTCCTTGGAGGGTCCGGACTATCTTAGTGTTTCTGTTTGTGTTATTCCAAGGCAATTTGTAAGCTATACGTTGCTTTCATTCAGTGTTTCAGTTGCTTGAGTTTGGAAGGTGATAGGCTATGTCATTCTAAGCCAAAAAGGTATATGCGAACATATGGCTTATTCCCCCTGGTTTCCGAGATAGCGGGGGAGGCTACCTTTTCTGCCCCTGAAGCCTGCTGCGTTCCGATTAAGTGCGTATAGCACACCCTGTAGGTGGTGTAAAGACACAAATCATAACCCATTCGAAAGGGAATGAAGTAAGCTTTCCGGCGGTGCACAGATTATTGCAAGTAAGACCAAAAGAGGGATGTAACAGAGGAAAAGCGGGGGGGGGGGAAATCGTCGAAAATTCCATTTTTGGACAATTATCGCCTGTTATAGGTAGAAACACTGTCACTAGGGCAACCAAAATAGCTTCGTGGTTACCACACTCCATGCCAAGGTTGGTGGTAAAGATTCACGTTGTCGGCATGTACAGAAGTGAAGAAAAACGTCATAATGTTACTCTATTGTAATTGCAAGAGTAACTGTACTGTACTATACAGGAATACTGTAACTGCAAGAATAATTAATGTGCAAGAACAGTGTCATGCACATATCATTACAGATATATACGAACATGAAAATACAGAAAACAATGGAAATTAATCGTCCTGACTCAAGATGCCCTAGTGATAGTGTTTTCACCCCATAACAGGCGATCCAGAAAAGGTAATTTTCGAGTGAATTTTTTACATTTTTCCTCTGTTACTTCCCTCCTTTGGTCTTGCAATAATCTGTGCACCGTTGGAAAGCTTACTTTATTCCCTTTTGAATGGGTTATGATTTGCGTCTTTACACCACCTACAAGGTGTGCTATACGCACTTAACCGGAACGCAGCAGGCTTCAGAAGCAGAAAAGGTACCCCCGTATCTCGCAAACCAGGGGGAATGGGCCATATGTTCACATATACTTTTTTGCTTAGAATGACATCCCCTATCACCTCCCAAAATATTTGCACTTCCTCACCGGACACCCTGATGTCTGAATATATACAAATGAATGAATGAATGAATGATGTCTGAAATGTCCCGGTTTTTCATTTACAAAATCTGGCAACCCAAATCTGACGTAATTAATAACTGGAATTTAGGTTGGAAAGGAAGAAGATGATCGGATATTGATGTTCGCTTCAATTCCGGGTGTCTATTGCCGTGTGACTTCCTCGTTTCGTTGTTACTCATGACTTGTCCTGAATAATCTCTTTGTTGCCAATTCGTGTCGAAGTTCAGTTTTGATTAGGATATTCAATATGAACGGATGGAAGGTTTCTGTTTCAATGTCATTTGTTATTGAGAAGTATCAAATATTCATGTGATTATTTCTTTTACTCACTTCTCTTTGACTCAACATAATATTGTTCGACGCTTGAAATGTAATACTAATGATGTCATGGTTAAACCATGTTCTATCTTTGGGTTTTAATAAAAAAATGTGTCAAATTGGCTAGTTACACGAAGCTCTCATACACGTGGCTGTTACTCGATTATTCTTGGCACACTTATGCTTGTATTACACTGATAGCTTGGATGTGGATGTAACGATTTCTTACCAGATGACAGTGGTTGGAGATCAATTGGCTTACCTCTTTTTGTTCCTAGATTGTCTGGCCTACAACTCGGTTTGAACCCAGAAATCATTTATTTCCCTTATCATTCTTCATTTCAACAAAATATGAAGAAAACAATAAAAAGACATGAAAAATAAAATTTCAAATTGCAAATTGACTTTAGATGTGCGACAGTATCAAGTGACCCAATCTTGGGAGCTGAAAATATATATTCTTTCTGTCATCCACATGTGAAGATTGGAAACAATTAGATCCCTAAATCATTAGTTACTGTAAAAATATTTTAATAATGTTGTCACTTATCATGAACTTACTAATGTCAGGAAGCTTTCAAGGTTTACCCTACACAATTATTAGTCCGCCATATTTACTCATCCTTAAAGAAATATGAGGATAATATGTAAACTATTCATATTCCATCTCAAAAATATTTTATTTGATGTTGAAAATTATTCATATTTCGAGAGTCGGCTCCTCCTACATAAACTCTATAGAGGAAGATCTATCTTATACTCAAAAATATGATTTAAAAAATGTATAGCAAAATGTACACGTCCATATAAATATTTCTGTTTCAAAACTGAACACTAAATATTAGTTTGAAAATAAAGTGAATGTTTGTGTTTCTAACACTATTCAAACAATATGCAAGCAATTATCCTTATGCGTAAATCTACTTTTATAATTACATAGGATAACCCTCCGGAGGAATACACACCACTGATAACATAAAAATGATGAAAAGAGATCAATACTCAATACACAATTACAAAACGCAAAAATAAAATATAACAGTTACTACAAACTCCTTTCAGTTTGATAACATTTCTCAGGTTGCAACGTTTCTGTCTACAAAAATAGTATCACCAAGATACAAAATAAATTCAAAAGAATTTTACAGCTTCGTGATGATTATTCATTTGTAAATTTACGGAGATACGATTGTAGTATTATTAGGGCCATTGCCTAATTCATTTACCTAAATCATGGGCGAAGCCTCTTAAAGCTTAAAAATAAGAACAAATCCATATTTAACATAATCATTATGTTCTTCCTGTTCTATAGAGATAGTGTGCACTTAAGATTAAAATTGATTTCATTTTCTTCATCAAAAGAACAGCCTAGAATATGTTATTTATATCCTACGTGTACTGCCCCATTTCTTAAAACATCTGTTTATTGTGAAAACCAAAAAACATAATCCAGGTCGTAAATTAATGTAAAATTCATTGTCCACTCAAAATTTGTTCTCTGTACAGAGACAAGAAAAACTAATAAATTCCATAAGAGAGTGATAGTGATGTTTAAACTCGGTACGATAAAGGATGAGGACGCCATCTTTGTGATACCTAAACATGCTTGATTTTCATGTGGCTAGAGTAAACATCCCTGAAAGTGGCACTCCCAAGATACTTTATTCTTTAACTAAGCTTGAAAATAATTTGACGGAACTGATATTATTCCGGACACGTCGTGAATTATTTATTTTATGACTTCTGCACGCGAAACACATAAGTTTTGTTATTGGTCGTGGATAAGGCTATAATTTTAAGAAGGCTTCGTTAAGTTACAAATTTAACTTATCAAAATCAAAGCAGATAAGCTATGGATTATACTTTCGTTTTTGTCTGCTAATTTATCGCTATAGTGTAATTATTGTATCCATAGCTTATCTGCTTCGATTTTGGTAAGAAACCAATAATTGTTTTCTTTCTTAAACAACTAGAAGCATGTACATAGACTCCTTAGCATGTATCATTATGTAAATTACGCAAACTAGTCATTGCCAGTTGTTTACAGTGCTCATTGTTTTGACATAAGGTTAATTAACAATTTATTATAAAATAACATTTTCAGATTTCTAACATAGCCATTCTAATTTTTAACAGCCGCATACCAAAGAGGGGTCCGAGCTGGACACCAGCTAGGGTTTTTGTTAATAATTTCTGTACCTTTCAGAGTTATGATTTGCTTTTTTTTTATAGTATGTTTTTCCCGGTCATAGCACAATAACAATTTCTCCACCTGTCAACAAATAAGAGGACAATTTTTCTTTCTAACCTACCCATGGATTCCATAGAACAAATTTTCTCTTTGCCGTAAACTTTACGTACATTTGTTGTTTTCTTTACTCAGGTTTGCACTAATATGGCAGTTTGAAACACTCTACTGTGCAGCAACTTATGAAATTTGTCAAGATGGTAACATATCTAAGAAAATTGTTCAATGAAATTGCACGCTATAAAATATTTGTTATTTTGTTTTATATTTGTGCAGCTTTACATCTAATAAGTTCATCTGCTCCAAAATCACAGCGATAAAATATATTATCGTAATTGGAAATTATACGACGTGGTGTTTGTAGCTTGTTGCTTTTGAAATTCACAAATTTTGTTACTTTTCTTTATTTGAAGGCTAATAACAATATTAAAAGTTTTGAGGTCCGGGATGCCCACCGCGCCTCTCCCTCCTTGGTATTTTTCGGTACAAATTCGGAACTGATATGCGGTTGTTTAATATTTCTAGGTTGATTCGGTAACAAATCGAAGCTTTTTCTCAGCATACTTCTTAATATAATACCAAAAGAAAGCGTATTGCTTTCGGGGGCACGCGCCCACGCCTCC
This sequence comes from Lepisma saccharinum, assembly GCA_022664845.1. NCBI lineage: Eukaryota > Metazoa > Arthropoda > Insecta > Zygentoma > Lepismatidae > Lepisma > Lepisma saccharinum. The sequence goes on along the minus strand of JAGDQP010030771.1, from coordinate 11,558 downwards.
CTCCATTCGGTGTTTTTCGGTACAAATTGGGAATTGATACGCGACTGTTAATATTTGTAGGTTGGTTTGGAAACAAAATGAAACTTTTTCTGAGAATAATTCTTGATACAATAAAAAATAGAGTATATTTTTTGAAGGGGCACGCCCATCCGCCCCCTTGGTGTTTTTAGGTACAAATTGGGAATTAGTATGCGACTCTTAGTATTTCTAGGTTGGTTCGAAAAAATGAAGCTTTCTCTTGGAATAATTGTTGATACAGTTCAAAAATAGAGCATATTCCTTTGAGAGGGCATGCGCTCCCCGCGGTCCCTGTCTGGATACGTTACTGAAGGGGAACTTAAAATACGTATTTGAGCCCTATGTCCTTCTAGGATATTCAGTTACACATATCCCGTCAGGTGATTTACTTGTAGGGCTAATTACAATAATCACCGACCTTCTTTTTTTTTGTATTTATTGGTGCAAATTTAGCATTGGTACGCGACTGTTAAGATAAAAAAAAATATCACTAGTAGTATTTTCAAGTAGGACGTTGCTTCACAAGAACAAATACAGTATTTATTAGGGGTGACAACTACTGGGTTCAGCAGTGCCAGTAACTGGTACATGTCTTTGTCTCGAAAACATATAGTGAACGTAAGTGCCAATAACTGGGTATAAATGGGGGTCAACTACTGTTTAGAGGGTGCCAACAAAAGTCCATTTTCCTATTCTGAAGAAACAATAATAGTAAAAATCACATGTTCTGCATTTTTATTGTTTCACTGTAAAATTAATTTGGAGAAATCTAAGAATTTATTATTAGTAAAAATAGCAGCAATAGATCTCCACTTCAAGTTTAAAAACGACTGTCCTGCAAAATGCCCATAACTCTTACGTTTCGAAGGTTTAAAGAATTCAGAATCGTTAAAAGTAGAATTCAGAAGGTTTAAAGGATGAAGTTGAGATCAACCAGTTCATTTTGTGGACAGTTTTTAAAGGGTTAGATTTTTTTTAAGTTCACATTTTAAGAGATGAATTCCTTTAGGTCGTTAATGAAATGAGGACTACCTCATGTAATTAATTACAGCCTCAAAATTAAAAGTAGGCCATTTCGTTCCCTACGTGGACAACGTGATTCCACGTAGGAGACATTGCTGCCCACGTAGGAGACTATTTACGTAGTCTGAGTAAAGTACTCTGAAAGTACTATTCTGTGAAGCTTATGAGATATTAAACATTCTAGACATTCTTTACAGAAAGATGGTTCAATTACAGTAAACCGTTTGATCGCCTCCGTGGACAACGATATACATTTAAACATTTTTGAAATACACGCATACATACCACACTAGAAAATCCATGTGTACACTCTCTGCAAATATACGACTATTCCACACAAATGCAAGACCAGTACATGAACATCATGAACTTTAAAATAATGCTCGGATTAGCTGGTCTTCATGGACAGCTTTTTAAAAAAAGGTTTTGAAATGAGAAATAATATTTTTATCTCGACAAGTGGTGTCAATGAAATAAGTACTTCTAAAATAATATCCAGGTTTTTTCTTTTAAAAAAAGAAGAAATTTCTGGTTAAGTTTAATTTTCTGAATATTGCCCGACCGTTTAAGTATATTAACTGAGCAATAATGCAACTGAATCTGACAAGAAACATCTGCATAATGATGCACACCGATATAAACTAAACTTGAGGTGCAAAATTGCACATAAAATAAACAAATAAGTAATTTTTCTCATCTGTGGATAAACGGTTTAAGGGGCGAATGCCGCCCTGAAATATATTTCAGGTGACGCTGAAAGTTACCTGAATGAAATGAAATATTTGAATGTTACTTCGTACATGGGTAGTAGATATAAAATAAGCAAACACATGTTTCTTCTTTTTTTGCGGAAAAACTGTTTGAGGAAGTCGGAGACGCCTTCAATCGAACTGTCTTAAACCATATTTTTGAGTGAACCGATTCAGTAATTAAATTAGTGCAAGCACGATTGGAAAACACAGTGAAAGTTATTATTAAAGTGTGGTTTTCTAATGTCCCCCATAGTAATATCTCTCCATCACAAATTTATTACATTTACGTCACTGAAGAGCTCTAAAGTTCGGAACATTCATCTTGACCATCAATAAGTTGTGAACGACAGTCACAAGCAAACGATTTCAAATGTCTGTCTTGACCAAATTTACAAGGTTCGTTCGTTTTTTATAGACTGAGAATAACAGATAATACAAACCATTCATCTTTTAATCTTTCTAGGGAATGCATACCTTGAACAGTTGGCGACAAATTCAATTTCGGAGGACAAAAGTAATTCGCTAATTTGGCTATACTGAATAAAGATGTTTAGTCGTCAGTATTGAATTTCTTGTTGCAAATTGGAACCGGATCGGAAAATTCCAAACACGAGTGCTAATATAATAACAGAGTGTACAAATATAAATTCACATATTACTACAAAACAGGGTTTTGATAAGCGTGAAGCTTGAAGGAAGGAGGTATAAGTCTTTTAAAACATTTCTATAATTGATTCTTGTTTTCTTTATTAGTCATGTTTACGGCACATACTGAGAAACTGAGAAATATGATCTAAACCTGTTAACTCCAGCCTGTGGCTTAAGCCTTCCTGGAACAGGAAATAGTAAGATAGCAGTTAGATCACTTATCTATGCTTATGCATAATACGCGCATTTGTCTGGTGAAACTGAGGGAATACTCCGATCAGCATGGCAGCAAACAGAACTGTGTGCATTCCGGGTGCTGCTCCAAAGTCTGCACCCATGACCAATAGACAAAGGAGGCATTAATTTATCTATGTTATATTTCAGGAATTGCAGTATATATCGCACCCATAATTATATTCGGGATTTCACCTACTATCATAAAATCATCCATATCATGCATAACTCCAACATGACAATCTGCGCAGTTAGTAGGAAAAATCACATCAAATTCGTGTAAACTGTTTTGCGAAAGTGGTAAGGCAGATGAAACATACACTTCCGCACCAATGCATGTTACAGAATTTCCTTTATCAGTTACAAAATATTCAGTTGATGATTCAGTTATAAACTTTAGTTTAAAGGGGGTATTATTGTATAGAATTTGAATATCGTTTTCTTTATCTAATATATTGGATGTAGTACCATTCCTTTCTTTGTAATGAATTAAAACTACAAAACCCTGAAGGATTATAGATTTCTGTGCTTGGAGTTTAAATTTACTTTTTCGGAAGTCATGAGATTGATCTCGGTTGAAGAAATCTTCTGAAGTCCATGTTACCGGCTTCTTGTTGTACATTCTTCGATTCTCCTTTTTACAGAGTTTTAAACCTATTTGGTCCTTTCTCGGGCTACATAACCATTCTTGTATTTGCTCTTTTTCTTCTGAAGAGAGTAGCATTGACACAGTCTCATCCTTAAAGTCTTCCTGAGTTAAAGTAAGAAATCTAATTTTACTTCTTATCTCCACGCCTACTACATTAATTATATTTTCAGCTGTTACTTCCAGTTTCTTCTTGATACATTTGTGCTTTCCCCACTTAATCACAAATTCTAAAATCTCTCTTTCACTGCAAACATTTAATTTATCTTCATCAACAAGCGTTAGTAATGTTTTCCTCCTCATTGATAAGGATTTCTCGGTTAGAAGAACCTGATATGTTTCTCGTCTTAGTTTCTGGAATGTAAAATATAGACAAAAAGTTATCAGTGAAATGTGAGTAACGATACTACTAACAGTTAGACACATTAACGTGATCTGATGTAGTCATGTAATAAACTGTTATACCTACTCATTTAAAGAGTGTTTACTATAATGATTACAATCTTTGCGATAATTTAAATAAATATTTATTCATAATTTTCTGAATATTATTCATTCATATTTATTGGTAATACTCTATATTCTATCATTACCTTCGGAATCCTCGTAAAGCTTATAAAACACAATTTAGTATTTCGCTAAGAACCCTTCGGAATATTTGCAGTTGTAATGCTTCCTTAATGGTGAGCCCAAACTAGATCAAAGTTCTGTGCGTGTACTGTGCTATCATGGCCAATATAATGTTTACATGACTTTGTTATAAACGATTTTTCCCTAAGCCTAGAAGGTAGGCCACCCAACAGACGTAGAGTGGGCGGTGTGTGATTCTGAGAGTGTGTGAGTAAGCGAGCAAGGGTTGGAATTTTCTTTTTCTAACAGAAAACATTATCACATGTCCTGGGTTCTGGAAAGATATTCATGATTTCGTGTATGTTGAAAATAATAAAAAAAACTTAAGCAAGTCGCATTTCAAACACCAAAAAGGAAACCTAACACCATTTTTATTTTAGGTGGGATACTAGTTGAAGTGTACTGAAAAGTTTAATTCAAATTGTCCAATAGAAATGATCCTTACCAAACATGGAGAAACAAAAATGAACTTTAAAACCTATGGTTTCTTTCTTATTTCTTTCTTAATGAATTCCATAGAACACTAATGATATGCATGAAAGATAACAGAAAAGGTCTGTTTCTATCAGTTCTTAAAAATAGGGCACGATGCACGATATTAAATTATCCTTTATAATTTCTTATATGTGTTGTATTTACGTTATTTTGTATGTGCGTGCATGTTATAAACATCGAAACGAGTATGCTTTCTTCCGAGCGCCGTACCTTTCTTGGTAAAACGTTGGTTTCGTATTCGCGAGGTCCTCGGTCAGTGACTGACAGTCCTGACTTAGGTTTTCCCCGTGTTTTCCTCAGCCACGCCAGGGATATACCGGGATGGTACACTTCGCATCAACAGATTGCGATAGCGAATGCCGTGCAGCTAGGCAACCAAAATGGCACTTTGGTAAACAGACGTGTTACCATAATCGTGTCTGGTAAACAGACCCCTCCTTCCTCCGTCTCGCCCATACTAAAATCAACAAACATCATGAGCGCGTTTTTGTCTTCAAAATAGACATGTATTAGTATCGATAAAATGAAAGAATAAAAGCGAGACGAATCAATATACACAAGTAATTGGGAGGGAGGGAGAAATTTAAACACACACAATAAAAAATGAGCCAAAGTTGCCTGAAGACCTTATAATAAATTCAATTTTAACATACAATGGAACATTGAAACCGATGGATGTCTGCTAGACAGAGGCAGAGAAATGAGAGAGAGAGAGAGAGAGAGAGAGAGAGAGAAAGGGGGAAAGAGAAGAAGAAGAAGTACACATAAAAATATGGAATTTAAACGTAGTAAAAATATTAAGTTCATTTCCCACACTATAAAGTTCAGTTCCCACAAATCAAATCTAACAGCAAGATAGAAGTGACTTTTGCATTTTATATTTGTTCAGTGTTATTCGAATATATAAAAAGTGCTTCAAAAATTCATTAAGTCAGTTTCAAAATGGAGACCAAACTTGGTGGTCAGATTAAATACTAATGATTTCCAGTAAAACTTCAGATTTTTTAGACACATCTAGAATAATGTCAAAAGTGTAACACACACTCTTTCTTTGCGCGGGGTTAGTTTGCAAATTCGGTGGGGCTTATTAAACATACTGGTTCGGAATACATTGTAATCAGGGATTCTGCCCGGATTTTCAGATTAGGGGGGAAGCGTTAAGCCAAATTTGGGACGGTGGACGTAGAGTTTTGCACAGTTTCTATGAACTTTTGTCCGCAATATGTTAAAGTTGGGGGTAGGCTCGAGGATTTGGTCTGACACCCCTTCAGGGGCCGGGGTCTGGCGGAATCACTGTTTCTAACGCACAAAAAGAGAGAGTGTGTGTAAAGTAAGAGAAAAATAAAGATAAATAGATAGAGAGAAGAAGAAGAAGAGATAGACGCAGCGAAGACACGACAACAATACATCAAGAAAGAGAGGAAGAGAGAAAGACCAATGAAAAACATGAAAACTACGTTATCATTATGCTAAATAGCACACACACTGTTTGCTCGGATTTTGACCAGTGATGCTTCGTAAGTTCTCCACAACCCGAAGATAAATCTCTGTTTGAATACATCATTGTATGCGAAAAAGAAACTGGCTGGTGGGGAATCGAACCCAGGTTTTCAAATTAGAAGTCCAGAACGCTAGCGATACTCCGTGGTTAACTGTACGCAGAACATGTTTAACAAATATTATAGTGTTTCTTTCTAAGAATAATAACATGAAAAGTGAATGCTTCTGATCAATGACGTATTCTTAACTGCCTGGTAACCCCTGAGACTTGATTTGGACTTTTCCAACCAACATTCGTAAATCGTCTTCCTCCCTTTAGTGACTCAGGTGCTTCACTCCACAGTCGGAAATATTCTCCGTTTTGTATGAGAAGTAATGATTAGATTATTCACGATTGCTTTGTAAAAAGGTTTAACTTGAACAGGATTTGAACAGGATGTTGGTTTGTTTTCGTATAGAAATGTCCAGCTCGTTTCCCCTACTCCAATTTGCCAACGAACTTAATACCTATGAATAACCAAGTTCAAATGCGAGGAAAATGTAACACTGAGTCTATGTATTACATTTTGTCTGTATGTATTGTGTGGTAAGTAAACACATGTGTATGCATGTCCTTTTTGTCATTTCGAATTATGAAATGAATATATTATGGCAGTTTTAGGAACAAATCCAGTTTAGGCTAAGTATTGCCACATTAAGATACGATCATTTATTGTCGTTTATTTTAACGTAAACCGGCCTGAACGATTCTAATATCACCAAAAGAAAATTGTCATTAGCAAATCTAGAAGTTGAAACTTCAATTGAAAGTTCTAACGGCCGGTTTCACCAACGCTGGTTAAAAAATTAACAAATTCGCTAACCTGTTCACCACCAGTAGCATACACGTGTATGCCATGATGAAATGTTCCCGAGATCCAATGGCATACATGTACCAGGTGTATGCATAAGTTTTTGCCGGTTTTCGTGGTAAAGAAAACGTGTAATTTTCAAGGGAAATTAATTTTGTTTTATTCAAAATATTGGCCATCGGCTTCTACACATTTCGCCCATCTTTCAGGTAATTGATGCATACTATGCCAGAAAACTGCTTGTCTTTTGCGGCAAACCATTCGTCGAGCCATTTTCCAACGTCTTCGAAATTGCTGAAGTGCTGCTCTGTGATCGCGTGTCCCATTGATGCGAAGAGGTGATAGTCAGATGGCGCCCGGTCTGGGCAGTACGTCGGGTGCGGAAGGATGTCCCATCCAAGCGATTTCAAGGTCTCTTTCACTGGTTTTGCTGTGTGAGACGGCGCATTGTCGTGTAACACAATCACTTTGCCAGGTCTTCGGGCCCATTCCGGTTGTCTTTCGATCAACGCGTGATTTAAATTAATCATTTGTTGGCGATAGAGTTGTGCATTAACGGTTTCAAGAGTTCATAATACACAATACCGCTCTGGTCCCACCAGACACAAAGCATGGTCTTCTTACCGAAGCGATTTGGCCTTGGTGTTGAAGGACCGGCTTCGTCAGGTGAAAGCCACGATTTTTTCCGCTTCGGGGTTTCAAAATAAATCCATTTTTCGTCACCCTTCACAGTTCGATACAACAAGGATTTTCTTTCGTGGCGTTGAAGCAGCATTTCACAAGTGACTTTGCGATTTTCCATTTGACGTTCATTAAAATCGTGTGGGACCCATTTACCCAGTTTATTGATCTTCCCCATTGCTCGTAAAGGTCTGCTGATTGTTTCTTGTGACACATTTAATGCTTTTGCCAATTGCTGTTGAGTTTGAGTTGAGTCATCCTCCAATAACACCTGCAATGCTCGTTTTCGGACTTTTGTGGTCTACCAGAGCACGCACTGTCTTTCACATTGAAATCACCACTTTTAAATTGTCGAAACCATGTCTCACATGTTCTAATCGATGGAGCTGTTCACCATTTGTTTCTATCAGCACACGATGACTTTCAACAGCCTTTTTCTTTTGATTAAATATGAAAAGCAATGCGTGCCGCAAATGTTTCTTTTCAGGCACAAACTTCGACATGATTACTGAACGATAAAACAAAGACGCTAGTGTTTGGCGGACTGAAGTTGTGTGTGTTTGTAGTTTAATGTCAGACGAACGAAATGACGTATGTGTCAAATGAATAAGCTGCGTACTTTTCGCTGGCGCCATCTCTTAGTTAAACCGGAAACTACTTATGCATACACTTTGTATACGCGAACAAATGTTTATGTGACATTTATGTGTAAGTGTAGGTATTTACGGAACAAGACTTTCTGATGTGTCCTTAATGTTTCTGTACTTAGTATTAGGTATACATATTGAATCAGTATTAAGAAATATCTGAGAGTGAATACGGTAGAAAAAATGTCCATCAAAAGTCTATGTTACATATCCATGTTATCCATATCCATGTTATACTACATATCCATCTATGTTACATATACATATACATATACATATACATATACATATACATATACACATACATATACATATACATATACATATACATATACATATACATATACATATACATATACATATACATGTCCATCAGAAGTCTATGTTCGGCTTCTCGTGAGTGAGTATTCTCTTAGCATTGTTTTGGATTTATTAAACTTCATACGCGTATCATCGTTCTGCGGACAGCAATCAACTTTGTTGTTGTTTTCCTCAATACGCGCATAGACGTTTGTTCGGGCATACTCCTCATTTTCATCAGACCATTTTAGTTTTTCTTCAATAGTAAATCTCCGTGATAAATTAGAAAAAATCATATTATTTGGATCATATTTTTGTTCGTTTTCAAAATATCTTTTATAGCTTAATAAAACCTTTCAGTACATTTGGTCGCGCTCTTAAAAAGTCCCATTAGCATGTAGAAATTAACTTAAAAGATCAGTGTTTTTCTTTTTTCACGTGTAATATATAGTGATGGTACAGAGGAAATGTTATGATTTGTCCGGTTTTGGCCAAATTAAGATAAGAGTGACATTTGTTTGCTTTTCGAAGGACCCTTCTAACAAATTATCATAAAATAAAACAATATGCATACTCAATCTGTTAGAAGCAAATAAGTATTTAATATGCAGGTATACGTAATACTGAGTACAGACTTATAAAACGCTCTCTTGTAAAATCAAGGAAATTGACAAAGCATGTTCTTTTCCTGTGCTCTTCATTTACTATTTGATTGCTATTATTATCACTAATTCTGCTTCTCTCTTTAAAACCTTTATTTTCTTATTTGTGTAGCTTGAGTAACGTGAGTAAGTGAGATATTTTTATAGTTGATATATTTTTTATATATTTAATTATTTATTTGACTGTATAATAGCAAAATATTTCTATTGACAATTTGTTTTATTGTATCGGAATTTCATCTATTCTGCTCTTACTTGTGTACGACGCGTAGCTTTTTCGTCAGACTTTTAAAACTATTTCTGAATGAATCGATCAGATCACAGCTCCTCCTATTTGACTAAGACTATTGCTATCAATATTTTCTGGAGTACTATCATCAACAAATGCGGATGTGTTCGTTTATGTGTCCATGCATAGAACGAGCATTTGCTTATAACTAATGAAGATGGCCAACTCTTGTAAGAAATGTTCCCTTGTAATTCTTTTCCTGACCTCACTGTATTTTTCTCTGACATTAACCAGTGAAACATAGAGTCACAACAAAGGATTTTTATACAAAATGTCGCCAGACTTCGAACAGTTATTAAGAGAGTTCCTGCATTATTTCACTAATTAAGGCCAGCGTTTCTTAGTGCCACTAGAAAGTCTTTGTAGTTAACCATCAAACTTGGGTTTTGCAGGGCAACTAATGCTATAATATAAACTGTAGAGACTTTAATACGTACTTAACCATTACAGCAAGAATACTGTTCGTATTGATTGTTTCTGCGTGATGTGTTCTGCCTCTGTTTATTCACCATTGTATGTAAGAAACAAAATGCGAAATTGATTCTTCTAAAGAAAATGTGGAAATTTAAAAGCGATGTTCAAACAATCTAGTGGAGCGATGTGTAATAGTTTAAGAGATGTTCTTCAAGAAAACGCTATTTACAACACGCGAACAAAGATTTGTTTCGTAAAACCTACGTGAGGCCCTCGTAGACTCTTACTATCCGATCATCTACGCAGTATTTTCTCAGAAGATGGAACCTTACAACAGGATAATAGAACACGCACACTTCATTCACGTATCGTGTGTGAATTGTTTCGAGGATATGACGATATTCCAGGTGTTAAGTTCGCTTCCAAAGTCCCTCGAATAGAGCATTTAAGGGATATGTAGAAGGAACGAGTGCTATCCATGTCTTCATACCTCATAACAAATGTAAATTACATTATCTGATCATAATATCCTTACCATGAACTACAAGATAGTTTCCTCCACTTTGTGGATTCTATTTAGCTGTTTTGGTTGGACTCGGGTGACCAACGAAATATAAGATTGGTGTTCATACTTTTGTATGATTATTGGAAGCATTCCGGAAGTAGTTCTGTTTCTTTTGATGTAAAATTAAATGGGGTTATTTTGTTGGATATATTTTGTATACTTGACATGGTGTGGTTATTTGAAATGACCTAGAACCAGGATAGGTAACACCATTTACAGAGCGTGGATTTTTTATTTTCATATTTTAGGCAACTTACGTAATAATGCGTTGGAGATACTTAAGAGCTAAGTTTGTGTACACAAGTCATCCTTTTGAATTTTGAGGCTATCAACTTGTACAGCTTTTGCAGATACAGTGTAAGAGTTAATCTATAATTATTGGAAGGAATTCTAATTGTTCAAGTCAATTTGCAGATATTATGTACAGTGCGTTACATGAAATGAGACCCGGCGTCGGGAAGTGGCGCCCCCATCGCCCAGTCAGTTTTACTGGCTGCAATCAGCCCTGGCAGCTGCTGACATCGTTGCTGCCCATGGGAAGTCCAATAGCAGGGCCCAAGTGCTTCTCTATTGAGAATTTTTACTTCCCACTAGCGTAGGGGATTGGCGACCTCATCGCAGGCCTACGGGCCGCAACGTGATGCATCATCACATAGCCCGAGCAGCAGACCATCGCTGCTCGTATACGGCGTAGGGAATTGGCGACCCCATCGTCCAGCTGGCTTTTGCTGGCTGCAATCAGCCCTCGCAGCTAAACACCTACGCTGCTTGAAAGGAGGACCAGCACAGAGGAGTTCCATTCACATTCACCTCATTTTCATCCACAGATGATCATCATTTCATCTCCTCTTTTGCTGTGAGTTGCGCCTCCGCGCAATGACCACGGATGTGACAGGATGTACTTGCATTGACGATGGCCCCTGGGCCCAGGGGAAAGGGGGCGGAACCATTGGATAGCGCCTAGTTCTTAGCAGCAGATTCTTGGATGTTCTAGCTCGTTGAGACTGGGAAGTGCGCCATTGGGGAGCTCTTCGGACCTTTGGTCTCGCCAACACTCGGGGGAGTGGGTGTCCCAAGTATCCATCAGTCGGGAGTACAAGTGATTTCGACGCCAAGTCATTGGACTTCGCCTCGATTTCCAGCTTGCTGACAAGGGTGATGAGGGTAGTACCCGGCAGCCTCGTTGGCTCCTCAGAACGAAGA
>JAGDQP010030770.1:0-22380 GCA_022664845.1 Lepisma saccharinum | reverse complement strand
GCAACCTTGATTGCTAAGTTTGTTTGTAAGCTTTTAACAACAACTGTCAAAGTCTTTACAGTTGGTTAGTGTTTTCTTTTTTTTATGAATACAATAAACTGTTGCTGTGAAAAACAAAGCAAGTCATTCTTATACCTGTATGTATTTTTGGGTAGTTTTTTTAAAACAGAATTTGATATTACATGGAGGCGCTTTGTTTTTGTCTATAAACCATTACTTTGCTCATTTTAGTCCTAAAATATTTCAGAGGAAACGAGGACCATTATCAAATAAATTCAATTTGCAGACAATTTCAGTTAGAGTTTAGAGATGCTATTAAAATATACCAAACTACTCATGACTGGATTAACCATCAAGGAAAATGAGAATTGCTTAAAACATCAACAGGAAGACATACAAGAAAGTGAAAATGGAATAAGTGATATGTTTATTCTTACAAATCATATTTATTCATTAGAATATCATTTTGATAAATTGTTCACTCACATGGATTTCTGTAGAATCAATATTTAAACAATTGAAAAATCTAGTAACCAGGCTACATAATTTCTTGATAGATGTGATATGTTACTAGGGGGGTCATTAAACGTAAGTTTTGATTTTGATTTTCTACAGTATTAAGTCTTGGAATGACACTCAATTTTCTTTTCTCCGCGTGATTTCTACAAATTATTATTTAAGTCTAAAAAGTTGTTAAGGTCTTCTGAAGAAGGAATCTACCGTTTCCTTTAAGTGTAGTTATGACTACATCTTCTAATATACCTGCAATTTGTACCCTGTTAACTCGCTCCGAAGGTAAACATGCCAACAGTTAGAATACTCTGAGAGCTAAAATTGAGTGAGTGTTCTTTGTGTTGTGAATTCAGACATGGGAGGGTTGAAGGGAGTACAGTTTTACAACAGAGAATCATTCAGATGAATATCTACGCATATGTTTCTGGCTTTGAAGAGTTTTTAAATTACGTTCAGCGTAACCGTTTATATAAAAGTGAAAGAGAAATTCATAACTTCAACACATATGTATCAAGTGTTGCCTATCCTTTAGGCGTTCAGAACAAACTTTCGAAAACTTCGAAGTCCTGTTACTCGTGTTCCGCAAAACTCTGAAACTTACTACTACAGCAGTGTTCATTTGAACACATCATTTGTGCACTGTGGAAGTTTCAGTCTGATTTTCGTGTCCTACCGGAGACAGTTGCCTTGTTAGTAACAATATACAAAAGTTCAATTTTCTCTTAATTACTTCTGAAAAAGCTCCCTCTTGTACTGAACTGTGTACAGACAAATGTAGGCATCAGAGCCGATAGAACCTGGAGTATAATGAATTCCTAATATGTAATTATTCCTTCCTAAATTAGTTCCTATTCTCTAGAGAAACAATATAGCTATTTTCTTTCTGATGTACATACAAGAAAATAAACAAGAAAACCCTCTATTTCAATGTCAGAGATACATAACTGGTTGTCATCGTGATCTCAAAGACTTATGATATCTATAAGATCTTAAGCGCGTATTACAAACGATCTATTGATTTGAAGAATTATAAACGATTTTAGAATTCTCGTGACAGATTAATTATCCTAACTGGTGTACCATTAATCTCACTTGTTTGTATCCATGTTTTATTTATGTTGTTACTAGTAGCATAAATGCAAATAAAGTTTTGTTGATATTTGGCGGAAACAAACAACGCAATGGAAACAATACAGACTCAGCGGCTACACAGCTCGTATAAGGCGTTGGGTTAGTAGACGGATTGCTCTCATAGCGAGTTCGTGTCCACGCTCTGGACTTTATCCTAACAGGTAGCTGTACCAACTTCGTCCATTAGTAATGTGAAACACTAAAGATGAATAACTGATAACGCAATAACAGCGTGAAAACCTCTCGTTTTTAATTTCAAGTGTTAGTGTTGTAATCATCAGTGAGGAAACAAAGTGATTATGTGCTAACCTTGATGTATGTAGTTCATGCCTTATGTCGAGACATCAGTGAATGCAATAACTTGACAATAAGAAGTAATTATTTCAGATTGTCTATTCTTGTAGAGTCGAGTACAAGATCAGAGACATAGACTGTAAAGTTTGTGAAACATTTAACTGGCTTTCTGCTTCTGAAGTAAACTTTATGTTTCAACAATGCGTACAACGAGCATATATTTCCTTTTTCTAAGATTAAGTTTACTAACTAGCAATATATCATTGTGCACTGGGAATCTACGAATAGAATTCGAATATGATTATCAACACGATTCAAAAGTAGCAGCTGCCATTAGTGAACTGTGTCGTACACAATTTCCTAATCCCCGAGTTGTCAGTTTCCTTTATGCTGGAAACTATGAACCAATTCCATCAATTTTATTGGAAAGATTAGGGCAGGACAGTACATCTGTTGTGACTATTGATGTGAACAATGGCTTTCGAGATTCTTCTCTAAATCGAAACTACGTTTTCGCAAGTGATGATAAACCTGTACTCTTTGTTGTTTCCAACTGGGAACAGTTAGGCAATATGGTTGACACAAACAGTGGTTATGATTGCATCTTCACGTCACGGGTTCTCCTTATTTACATTGAAGATTCACGTAATGACAGTGATGTTTATTCAAGTGTCTCTTTACCCATATCTTTAGCAGCAAAACTCATCAAGCTTGCAGTGATATACATTAGGAAAAGCGTACGAACTGAATATGCGATTAACAACGTAGAAAATCAATCATTTGGTATTTACCTAGAAACATTCAATCCATTCACAAGGTCTTACTATGGTCCAGACGTACAATTGGACAAATTGGGAAATTCGATTAGTGTCTTGAAACAAGCATACACTCCAACAAAACTATGGAATCTTAACGGTTATCCTTTAAGAGTAACTACAGTCTACGAAGCAGCAGCACCGATTTTTGTCTTAAGGGAAACCGACAATGCGTATTTGTCTGAGGGCTATCTAATAAAAGTATATGAAGCTCTAAAGCAGAAAATGAACTACACTGTTAAAGTAGTTAGCATCAATCAAGGATCATGGATGAAGTTTGGAACTCAGCTTCAGAATGGTAGTTGGACAGGTGTGGTTGGCGATCTTTCAAGAAGAGAAGCTGATATTTCATACAGTAATATAATAATGAATTATGGAAGGAGTCAAGTAATAGATTTTTCTGAATTTTATAAAATCGAATCTTCAGCTATTTTAGTGCCAAAAAGTAAAAAAATTCCTCCCTGGAAGTTGTTGCTAGTTATATATAACTTCCGTGTTATGTTGCTAGTATTTGTAACTTTCATTACAATGGTCATCACTTGTAAGCTTTTTCAAAAATTTTCACCAGTGGAGAAGAAGAAGGAGAACTTCTGTTTACTGTGTCTAAACTTGTTTGGTATTTTACTGCAATCGTCAGTAACACAACCAAGATCCAATTCAATGCGAATTCTCTACTTCACCTGGATCTACTTCACTTTGGTTATTACCTCCCTTTACGTAAGTTCTGTTGTTAGTGTTCTGACAATACCCCAATATTATCCAGATATAAACACATTAGCACAATTAGTCGAGTACCAAATCACTCTTTCAGGTAGCAAATTTTTCCAGGAGCAATTCAATGATAGCACTAATCTCTTGTTTTATAGTTTATATAAGAAATACCAACTAGATGGTGATTACAAAGAATTGGTTAAAAGAATATTAGAAAGTAGAAAAATCGCTGTAATTACTACTGAACCAATCCTGAAGTATTATATGAAAGAAATACAACCCTGCCCTTCATGCCGTGAACACTTTCATACTCTTAGAGAATCTTTAGGAAACATGATTCTTGCCATTGGATTGCCAAAAGGGTCACCTCTGATTTCTCGTGTCAATGAGCTTGTGAGGAGAATACGAGAATGTGGGTTAATTTCTAAGTGGTATGCAGATGAAATGTGGCAGGTAAACTTAGATAGTGCATGTCGTCAAGAATGTGATGTCAACAAAGTCATACCACTCGAAGATCTACAGTTAAATTTCTATATTGGGGTGTCAGGTATGGCTACCAGTTTGATCTTTTTTATCTTTGAAATAATTCATAATTGGTGGCGCACAAAATTTATCAGATAATTGTCCTGGTACATTTAGATCGCCCACGGATTTCCTGTTTTGTAGAGCAGTGATTATTGTATTGGTGTATTTGTCAAGTAGCGTATGTTTACAGTCAGACATGAACAGTGATTGTAGAAGCTTTTCTTCGGTCCATAATTTTAAAGTGTGTTGATGATATTTCGAAATGGTTTTTGGTGAATTTTTCGGAGATCAAAGACGCAAGGTTTCATAATTTAATCGTTAAGAAGCATAAAACTAATGCAATGAAATAAAATCATTATGGACTAGTGGTGGGGATGCCTATTGCTCTTCGATGCCGATGGTTTATAGTTTGATTATTTGTTGTGGGATTGTAACCATTTGGACAATCCATTTCTAATCTTCGCCAATCGAAACTCTGGACCTCGGACTTCCTTACAGAAAAGACTTGTACATTTTTGAGAGAATGTAATTTGAAAGATTCGGGAGAAAACGTTATTGAGACGATACATTACTTCATTGAGTATCTTCCATTATGCAATTGTTATTACAAGTCATTTGTTTGTAAACAGTTCGTGGAATGTTCTTGTCACTCCTCAATGTGAATGGAATTACAACAGATATTAAGTCAATTGTGTTTGTAATTATCTATTATGAGAAATGTGCTTATCATGAGTAGCAGTTATTGACAACTGGTCTTAAGTAGATTATATATCTATATTTGATTTATATGAAATACTTATGCGCGGATAATAACTAGTATTAAGAGTTTGTACTCTTGATGATTGTCGCATACGTATCATTAAGATATTCGCTTGATATTTTTAACGGCAGAAGTTCTGATTGAGGAACATATGTGTAATAAAGAAAGTTAACTATATATGGACAATCCATTTCTAATCCATGTTGAATATCATTGGATTGAAATGTATTTAAGGAAACTGGTTTATAGAATACGCCTATATTTTGACAAGGAAACTATCTGGATCGTTTTTACGGAAATCGAGCATGATGCATTTAATACAACATGGTGAGATTACAAAATGTAAGGTTCTATTTGCCAGGCGGAGAGCTGAGGGGTCGCGGAGCATTAAATTTCAGCATCTGATACAAATGAATTTAAATTTCAATATCTCAAAAGTTTTCACAACATAATTTTGACCTAAAGCAATAGCTATAACCATAAACAGCTTTGCCATCTCTGAAGCAGCGTTGCAACTACTAATAAGAGAGAAAGTAGTGAAGTCTGATAGCACACTCTTACGAACTTTGAAAGATACGTGCGCTAGAAATTGACCATCTTGGAAACATGTTGATACATCTCGATAAACTGATTCCTGCAATAAACTTTATAGACACTATTGCAAATGTGTAATACTAATAGAATTAGGCTGATATAATATATAATTTCTTCACTTCGAATGTGTAAAGTCTGCATATTATGTGCCTACTGTGCGTACTACACATAAATGTTGTGCTTTCTTACCAACTATCCACTGCACTAGAGAAGAATCGGATTTGAGCACTCTAACTGAGATATACGGTAACACAATATCACTTTAAAATGTGCCTGAATTAAAGCTTGTCTAGCGTAGCTCCAGTAGCCAAGGGTTTTAGGCATGATTTTGGTGTACTTTTGATCCCCATCGCGTGAGTTCGAATCCACGACCTGCCAGAAATTTTATTTTTCTTCAGCTACTCAGATTTTGTTCTTTACTAACTGCAAATGGTGCTCACATTAAAAATAACACAAATTATGGTTGCGTTAATTAGCAAATACATATGTTCTTGTAATGAAGAAATCCGACCAAAAACACCAGAGGTCCAAAAACTTCAACCACGCTCTTCAGCCCTAAAAAGTGCTGAAATGGAGGACGGATGAGCCAAGCTCCTTGGCGACAGCATGTAAGAGGAATACTGGAAATTTGCGCGAGGTAGCAAGGTTCATAATGTTCGACTTCGAGTCTTAGGTTGGTGGTCGTGGGCGTGGTGGGTTTTAGGGCCGCCACCAGCCTTATGGCTTGAAGATTATGAACCTTGCCACCTCGCGCCAAGTACCAGTGTTCCTCTTACATGCTGTCGCCAAGGAACTTTGCTCATCCGTCCTCCATTTCAGCACTTTTTATTGCTGAAGAAATTTGCTGAACTTTTTGCACCTCTGTTGTTTTTGCTCGGATTTCACAGCTTTTTGTAAGTGTATAATATATATACTTGCTACGCTGGAGGCGTTGCCTCCAGTATCCCATGGCGGACTGCACCCACAACTTGTGGAGTTTTGAGGGACTGCGCTCCGTTTATCGCAACCAGACTCTCCGGGGAACTGCTCCCCCATGTTCCAGATCTTCCCTATACCGCGGGTGGTTTGCCCCATATATTGTAACCTACTCGTGATGGTACACCTTTACACCAAACTGCATTTCTCGATCTCGAACGGTGTGGAAAATGGTTTTTCGGCTCCCATTTTGAATCCAAGATAGTGACTTTTCTCAAAGTGTTGTAATATTTTCCTAATCTACTCTTGATAATACACTATTATGCCACCTGTCGTATGTCAAACGATATGGAAAATGGATTATGAGGTCCGCCATTTTGGTTTAAAGATTGTGTCTTTGGAGACATTTTGTAATATTTTTCTAAGGTACTAAACATATGTACCGTCATACTATATTTCGTTTTTCTAGTTCCAGCCGTTTAGGTTGTGTATTCTATAGAAATTTCATTTTGGGGCCATTTTGGATCCAAGGTGACAACGTTTTCAAGATTTTGTAATATTTCCTTAACCTACTAAAGATGATGTACCTTCATACCAAATTTCGGCTTTCTAGCTCCAGCCACTTAGGCTGTGTATTGTTTGAAATTTTACGTTTGGCGGCCATTATGAATACAAGATGGCGACTTTTCAAAATGATGGAATTTTATCCCTTTACCTATTTATCATCCTCCACCTTCATGCCAAAATTCATGTTTCTAGCTTATCCCGAACAATATGAGTGAGTAAATGTGAGTGTATGAATCAGTAAGCCTAAAATACACAATTTCAGGGGTCCACAACTCGAATATGCTTCAAGCTACGAATATGAAATTTTGTTCACCTGCACAGATTTGCCATATCTCCTTAACTTTGAAAGCTCATATTCCTATCTTTAACACCTTTCTTCGTACGGGGACTCGAAATCGCCGATTTCGCAAAAACATTTGTTCCTGTATAACAGGCTTCTGGCAGTGCTGATTTTGGTGACGCGCAAAACTTTGTGGGATACGCAGGAATACTGGAAGATGGCGCGAGGTGGCAAGGTTCATGATGTTCGAGCCTTAGGTATGGTGGTGGTAGGCATGGTGGGTTTAGAGCCGCCACCAGCCTTATGGTTTGAAGATCATGAACTTTGCCACTTCGCGCCAACTTTCAGTGTTCCTCTTACATGCTTTTGCCAAGGAACTTGGCTTATCCGTCTTCCATTTCACAACATTTTAGGGCTGAAGAAGTTGGCCGAAATTTTTGCAACTCTGGTGATTTTGCTCGGATTTCACAGCTTTTTCTACGTGTATAATATCGTTGTCGGAACTGCAATACCCCTATGTGGCTAACTATGAATTTTTCACGAAGGACAAAAAAACGATTTCTGGACTAAGATCTGGTACAAACAATCACATTTGCAACGGAGCGACCCACTTCATCACTTGTTTCATCAATTGACACAAAAATTGACTTACCCGCAACGTAGACGCGAATGTTTTCAATTGTGTCCTCATAGCAGCGGTTCGCGTACTCCTTTCGGAGGGTAGACTCGCCAGGAATGTTCCGAATTGTATACTGCTCCAAAAACTTTTTAGAAGTTTCATTGTTATCTTTGTCAACGGGGTATTTGCTCCAACTAAGGCAGTGGAAAGATCTTTGTAAAACGGAGACGGCGTAGAATGTCCACTAGTACTTTGTCCTAACAGAAGCTGCTATTTCTTTTTCTCCGCGATCCAGGAAGCTGCTTTCACGTGTTTCTCACGCCCAACGTGCTGTTGGACATGGGACCGCTTTTCTGCACTCATTTTCTCTTCGCAATATTTGTAGATAGGAGAAACTTCCATCTGTAGAAAAATCCTCCGCTCCAAATTCAGACACGAGCTCACGCAAAATGGAAGCTTTACTAGGCTTAATTGTAGGCATGTTAACGGTCTGTCCGTCTTCCAGAAACTGAAGTTCAAACTAAAATAGGAAAACTTCCCCACCCTCTTCCCCTGCTGGAGGCCATTGTCACGAGGCAACACTTCCTTATCTGAGTTGTGATCTTTCCAGGTGTCTCTGGTCTTATCTGCATCAGTCGTCGAAAAATGTTTTTATCTTTTGAGCTGTTTTTTTTTATTAAAGTGTCGAAAGATGAAATGCAAAAAACAAAAAACAAAAAACAAAAAACCGTTAAGACCCATAAAAAGTTAAAAAAAAAGACAAATAAAACCCACCATTGTCTGGCCTACAAATGACCCAAAATGAACATATATTATGTTAAGCCTCGTCTTCGGGCACTCGTAAAAAAATGATTTTTTCTCAACTTCCGGGCCGAATAAAAGTACGATACAGCACAAAGTAGTCACCAGCTAAAATGTAATAGCATCATTTAAATCCAATCACTCATCTGTGACCAGACACTTTCCAGTAGATTTGCTGCTTCTTGTGCCGTAATTTATGCATCTGAAGGTGAATTCTTAATATTTTAAGGGTTCATCTAAATTGCGCTTCAGACCATTACGTTGAGCCCCATTATTATCCTCCATGTTTGGATTCACAGTTAAATAAAATAAGTATCTTCCATCGTTTTGTATATACTTCCGAGGCAAGAAATGAGTCAACATTGAGGCGTTCCTCAGTTTTTTTAGAATTTGCTGATTGCGATAGGCATAATTGGAGATGTCTGTCACTGTATCAACCATCGGAGCAGACGTGAAGCAAGAATCGGAAGGCAATCATGACACCACCTCTTATTAGCGGTGGTTGCTCAAGTGTGAAATACATTGTCCACGTGTATACAAACGGAGTCAACGTCGGACGTGCGTGTAGCCACAGCCTTAAAACATGAAAAAGAAAAAGATAGGTCCCAAACATATTTTTTTTTTCGTTGTTTAAACATAGATATTTTTGGATCTGAAAATATTTTTCTTTAAAGATAAAGATAAAGATAAAGATAAATGAACGTTAAAGATAAATGAAGCGTATGTGCTGCTGTGAACAAACGTCCATGTGACATTTTTGTGTAAGTGAAATTATTTACGAAACACCGGTCTCTGATGTGTCCTTGATATGTATTTGCACTTCGTTTGAGCATATTGCAAATTTCTAGAGGGAAATACACTACAAAAACTGTGGAACAAAAGTCTATGTTACATATGCTTTCCGTGACTGAGCGCACGCTTAAACATTGTGTTGGATTTCTGGAACACAAGTCTATGTTGCCTCGTACTACGTCACTCCGCACTGCGGACAAGATAGAACATCCTTGCCGTTTATTTTTTCAATACACGTGAGATGTAACATAGATGTTTGTTCGCGCATATGCCTCAAATATCTGAGTAATTCCTCTTGTGTATTGTGTAGTCGTCGTGTTATTGAGATTACTTTCAGCGTTATTTGTCGTTTCATAAATTAATTTAATATTATTTAGTTTTAATGTAAACAGAGAATTCAGAACATAAAAATTAATGGTCAGTTTCAGGAAATAATATTTGCTTCGGTTAGCTACTTTGTCTTTGTTTCGTGTTACTTTATTATCCCTGACGATTTGTACTTTGCATTACACACTAATTGGAAATCACATATCAACATCTTTTTATATCCACAATCACCCCTTTTACCGAGAAATGCTCAGTCTCCGAGGTATGTAGTTTAAAACAAATCACATTAATAATAATAGTAATAATAATATCGAGGAAAACTAGAGTTCAATGGCTCCATTCAAGATTTGGATTAGCTTTATTTTCTAATCAAAAGTGTAGTTGTCATGGAGAGCTAATAGGAAAAACGCAAGTAGAAAATATTACTTGCAATATCGAGATTTAATTTACATGCATTTCCTAAAGAATAGCAAGTTATTTCCTGTACTATGTACACAAATGCAATTCAGAGAACATGCACTTCCTTCTATGTAAATTAATTACTTGAATGATTTTTAATTTAAAATAGTGTTTTAATACTATTTCTCCCGTTCTGTAAAATCAAAGCACATAACAGGTGTATAAAGTGGAAACATATATTTTCCTCATAATGAAAAAAAAAAAAAAAAAAAAAGTGTATGCGTAAGTTTTTCCCTGTTCTTGTTGTAAAGAAAACACGTCATTTTCAAGAGGAATTAATTTTGTTTTATTCAAAATATTGGCCATCGGCTTCTACACATTTCGCCCATCTTTCAGGTAATTGATGCATACCATGCCAGAAAAACTGCTTGTCTTTTGCGGCAAACCATTCGTCGAGCCATTTTCCAACGTCTTCGAAATTGCTGAAGTGTTGCTCTGCGAGCGCGTGCCTCATTGATGCGAAGAGGTGATAATCAGATGGCGCCAGGTCTGGGGAGTACGGCGGGTGCGGAAGGATGTCCCATCCAAGCGATTTCAAGGTGTCTTTCACTGGTTTTGCTGTGTGAGCCGGCACATTGTCGTGTAACACAATCACTTTGCCATGTCTTCGGGCCCATTCCAGTCGTCTTTCGATCAATGCGTGATTTAAATTAATCATTTGTTGGCGATAGCGTTGTGCATTAACGGTTTCGCCGGGCTTCAAGAGTTCATAATACACAATACCGCTCTGGTCCCACCAGACACAAAGCATGGTCTTCTTGCCGAAGCGATTTGGTCTTGGTGTTGAAGGACCGGCTTCGCCAGGTGAAAGCCACGATTTTTTCCGCTTCGGGTTTCCAAAATAAATATATTTTTCGTCATCCGTCACAATTCGATACAAAAAGGATTTTCTTTCGTGGCGTTCAAGCAGCATTTCACAAGCGTGTGGGACCCATTTACCCAGTTTATTGATCTTCCCCATTGCTTGTAAACGTCTGCTGATTGTTTCTTGTGACACATTTAATGCTTTTGCCAATTGCTGTTGAGTTTGAGTTGGGTCATCCTCCAATAACACCTGCAATTGCTCGTTTTCGCACTTTTGTGGTCTACCAGAGCGCGCACTGTCTTTCATATTGAAATAACCACTTTTAAATTGTCGAAACCATGTCTCACATGTTCAAATCGATGGAGCGTGCTCACCATATGTTTCTACCAGCACACGATAACTTTCAACAGCCTTTTTCTTTTGATTAAATAAGAAAAGCAATGCGTGCCGCAAATGTTCTTTTTCAGGCACAAACTTCGACATGATCACTGAACGATAAAACAAAGACGCTAATGTTTGACGGACTCAACTTGTGTGTGTTTGCAGTTTAATGTCAGACGAACAAAATGACGTATGTGTCAAATGAATACGCTGCGTACTTCTCGCTGGCGCCATCTCTTAGGTAAACCGGAAACTACTTATGCATACACTTGGTATAAAGAGTACTACCCGACCAGAATAGAAATAGACGTGGCAAGGTTTGAAAATACCTACGAGCTGTGTCGAGACCGTAAACAGGCACAGATGTTTTGCTACCCTTCCGCTTCTCGCCTGAAGTGTTGCCATCTAAGAACTGT
The DNA here is from genome assembly GCA_022664845.1 of Lepisma saccharinum. NCBI lineage: Eukaryota > Metazoa > Arthropoda > Insecta > Zygentoma > Lepismatidae > Lepisma > Lepisma saccharinum. The sequence goes on along the minus strand of JAGDQP010030770.1, from coordinate 10,675 downwards.
TGTTTTGCATTAATTTTAGCAGTTAAATATTAAAAAATATTATTGCAATTGCAGTATGTTGATTATTAAGAAGTCATATTTATTTTCGTTGTAAACCACATATAGGAAGGAGGGCAGGTGGCTGGATGAAGACTAACTATCTTACTAACTCTATGGCTTATGGAACTCGCAAGTTCATCGCCGCAGTAACAAACGTTCGCCATTGGATTCTATCCTGGGCAATATCAAGCCAGTTTTCATCACGAACACCTACTTCTCGAAGATCTCTTCTAAGATTGTCCTCCAAATGACGTTTCGGTCTTCCCAATGGTCTCCTTCCATCCGGCCTTCCAACCAGGATAGAAGAAGTAAAAAAATAAAGAAAAATGTGTTAATAAAAAAATCTTATATGGTTGCCATTCCTCTTCCCACCTCTTACGTCTCTCGACAGAGTTTTCTAGTTTCTACCTTGACCTACGCTAGCAAGTACATTTTGCGTAGCCCTCATGGTCCGCGCGATAGCGTCATGGAATTCGGAACGGCAATGGGGAGGTGCGACTCCCGCGGCTGGTCATCCTAATAGATTTTTCTACGGCTAGTCCTCAGTCACACCAGGCGAATACCAACATGGTACCTTCATAAGAGGCCCTGGCCGACTAGCTTCCCTCATCATCTCCCCTCCCCTATCCCGACATGTACCATTTATGCTTAAAGTTATAAATAAAGTCAAAAGCGACAGTTTTAGGTAGATTTAAAAGAAAAATCTACCTATTGAGATCGGTATATCGTATATTAACGCGCTAGCGGCCATAATTTTGAAGATATTTGAACCAAATTTTAATATGTTATTTCTAGGCTTAATAGCTCGATTAAGTTCGTTAATGAGCAAAATGGGTCGCCATCTTGGATCGAAAATGGCCGCCGAACCCATCGTTGTATAGAATACACAGCCTAAACGGCTGCAGCTAGACCTATCAAATTTGGTAACAAGGTACATTATAACTTTTATGTTACTAAAATATTACATGATGTATCCAAAGACGCCATCTTGAATCCAAAATGGCGGACCTAAAACATTTTCCACACCGTTTGAGCTAGAGAAACGAAATTTGGCATAAGGGTGCATTATGACGAGTAGTTTAGGGAAATATTACATTTGGGAAAGTCGCCATCTTGGATCAAAAATGGCCGCCCAAAATCCCATGTTGCACACCGTTTGAGCTGGATAAATGAAATTTTACTTGAAGGTGTACCATCACAAGTAGGTCACGACAATATAAGAAAACTTTCAAAAAGTCGTCAACTTGGATCCAAAATGGCGACCCCCAAAACCCAATTCCCAAATCATTGAAGGTAGAGAAACGAAATTTTCTTTGAAGGTATATGACCAAGAGTAGGTTACAATAAATGGGGCAAGCCTCCCCTTTGGGGGCGCAGTCCCCCGTGGGAGGGTGCAGATGGACACCATGTGATGTAGTGCTACAGGGAGATTTTTTGTTAAGATAAAGGATGCGCATCCTCTCAAAAGCACTGAAGTAGGGGGCGAACCCCTACGGGGGTCTGGGGGCAGCGCTCCCAGCGCGACAAAGCGAGTATATATATATATATACACGTCTTGTGGGGTATCGTTGAACAGCTCTTGATGAATAATCTACAAATAAATAAATCGTTTCTCGATAGCTCTCATATAAGGCGAGATTTGAATTTTTGAAAATAAAGAAAACTTCGAGATATACCTCAGCCTGTAGGCCTACCGAAAGGTATTTTTTAATGTTATTTTTGGAAGGTTAGATGGAAAATCGTATAACAACGTAGAGTCCTCGCCTCTGGTGCTTGGGTTCTCGACTCGATCCCAGCTCATGCCATCCATGTGGGCTTTGTGGTGGACAAGCACCGTGTGCGTGGTTTTTCTTGGGGTTCTCCCGTTTCCTAACACTTTCTTTATTCCACCAATCCTCCCATACGGCCGGAGCTGAAAGTTGCCTAAAGGCTTTAAATAAAATTCAAATATATATACCAGAACGAACACTAAGGATAATGGCACTCACGAGAGAGTAATTTTCGTCTACACTGTTATTCTCAAACGACCTTTAACCTTGAACAAGTACCTTCGCTTTCCGTCTCAGTGATTCACTGTCGCTGCCAAATGCTGTTAAGCTCCTTAATGATATTTTGGCCCCTCCTACAATTTGCTACTATAGGAAATTTACTTATTTAAATTCAGTACGGCGCTTATGGGCTATCATGTCTCCCTCTCTCTCAAGTCAATGCTTTTCGCGTATATGTCTGTCTCTCTCTAATACCGCAGCGTTGCCGCCTTTCTGGCATCTTTGAACTGCACTTCTGTCGATAATGTAATTTTTTACGTAGCTTTTATACTTCAATTTCTACATCTAGGTAATACAAGTATGTACAATCTTCATTTTTTGACATATTGTTCTTGAAGCCTATTTTCTATGAAAACATTAGTAACATTATAAATAACAAAAAAGCATAACCAGATGGAAATTCGTAGATTTTTACAACAACAAACTTTCGAGCAGCGAGAAACTTTTTTCCTGTAGAAGATAGATGCATACATGCAGTGAGTGAAATGTAAAAGAAAGTATAGAAAATAATTTGCCTTAATTTGAGCGTAATATCTTAATCCATTCAAAAGTTATGCGAAGATTAATAAAAGTGTCTTTGGCTGTTCTACGCCACAGTAGTGCTTCTTTGTCCGTTCGTGCTTCTGTAGATCAATCTTCTATATAAACACCTCGAATGGCTATATATAATTTCAAGATTAGAACTTCAAAATTTAGAACTTCAAAAATTAGCAAGTATCATTTTGTATTCACTGTCCAGAGACGGCGCTAGATGGGGGCTTAGGGGCTGAAGCCCCATAAAATCAACCTTATCCCCTTGTATCCCCCAGTTTTGTCAGCATTCTTTATTTTCTAAATGTGACACAAACTAAAGTCAGTTCCCTGACTTTTTCCAATTGAAATATTGTAGCCTACCGTACTTTTTATCCTGATGCCGTCATTGTCACGGTAACTGAAATGCAGGAACTTACAAAATTACGATTTGGTATCGAAAATGTAGTTAATGACTGTAAATTTCAATTTAAGTGCTGTTCACAAATGAGAAATTATAAATAAACGTTAGCAGTCTCCCCAATGTGATAGGTCCTTCAAGGTAAGTTAAACCTTCTCCATCCATAAAGATCCTTCCTGCCTATTCTTAAATTCTTAGCTATTAGTCTATCGTGACCACAGTCCGCTATTTGTTTAAGTAGCTCCCAAATTATCATCACCGACTCTGGCTCAACACCGAAAATTTGAGCCACCACCGGAATCGAACCTGGGACGCCCACAGTAAAGGCGACCGCGCTACGCATTAGACCACGCAGAAGGTTCATCTTAATTCAGAGATTCCCAACCGGGGTTGCGCTGAACCGTAGGGTTCCTCGACGCAGTATTAGGGGTTCCGCGAAAATCAGCTTATTTGATTCACCACTCTACAATAATACTTTATATTTTGCTCTAGACATGCCAGACAGCCGGGGATTCCCAGAGTTTTGTTAAACATTTCTGGTGTTCTCGCGTGACGAAAACGGTTGGGAAACATTGTCCCAATAATTGGATGGGAAATTCCATAGTCAAATATGGATGACCAATTCTTTATGAACGGTGTATTTGAAGTTAAATACTAAATTCGGAGATTGCTTTCTTCCTGTCAATGAAAAGACGCTGCAATATGTTTAAAACAATTTCCGTCAACTTCAAAGAGCAAAGACGACATGCAGCCAGGCTTTTGGGGGAACAGCATGCGGTGGCTAATGATTGACATCTTAAGATCATGCTACCAGCTATGTTGGGATTATCGAAACAAAGGTTGTTTATTGTTACCAATTGTAATGAATAGAAAGCATCGTGGAGGCTCCATTTTCTGGACGTTGTTCACTCTCGTTTTAATACGTGCTGCTGTTCTTATAGTTTCATCTGCATACCTGATAAGCGCCTTAGTTATGCTCAAACTTCGACTAACGGTTGTTCGTTTCGGAGAATTTATCATCTAGTGCTGAATAGACGTAGTTAATATTACAGAAAATGTAGTATTTAGAAACTAGTTCTTATGCATACCTGAAAGTGATTCATATAGTTCTTATTCATATAAATAATCAGTGTTCTGCCCAAAGAGGCAGGCCCTTAAAGGCAGGCTAAGCCCTCTTCACCCCTATTTTGCTCTTTCAGTTTATATCTCAACATATATTTTATCTTGTCTAATATTATCAAGAAGCTGGATTCGTCCTCTTTCTCTCTTCCCCTCAACCAGATCTTCCTTTCTTACTCTCTTCAAATTTTCAGGTTTGTTTCAAGAAAGCAAAATCAATCCCTGTTTCAATTTAAAATTTTGAAGTCTCACCCCCCACGCAGCACTATTCTCGGGACGCCTCTGTTTCCGAAGATTTCATTGTTTGATCTCGCGTAGCCAATTTTGTAATTTATTTTAGATTCGAACCTTTGTTTACTATTCCAGAATCCTGAAAACCCTCTACACCGTATTATTTTTGACCTACGAATTACACTTGTAGCTACCAAACTTAAAGGAAGTTGTAATTTTCGATAGTGAGCAAGAGCGCGTGTACATTTAGTCAACTGCGAGAGAGGTCTCGAGAGATATGGCAACGCTGTCCACCATAATCGCTGTACTGCATTTAAATCAGTAAATTTCCTAGAAAGCAGTCAACTTCAGGAATGAGACCAGTTACCCACAAATGCAAGTTACAGACTTTTAAAAGAGTATGTTTTATGGTATACTTTCCCGACTACACCTTTTGTAACACTGCGTATGTCCTTGACAAGACTTTATCTGCAGCATGTAAACAACCACTAACGACCTTACCCTCGCTTCTATTCATATTCTGGTCGGGTAATACATGTCTGTGCGTATGTTTTGTGTGGCAGTTACGGGTTATTACGATAGGTAGGTGCGAGTGACAAGAACCAAAATCCCCCATTTCAATTCATTAACATGGATCTGTAAATTGAAGTCAAGTTTCTTAAACTGTTCGTGAAAATTGAATTAGTGAGGTGTCGTGGTGCTTTTTAAAAAATGGTATCAAGTTTTTCTGGTATTCGCTATAGAATGTGGTGGAAAATGTCAATTCGAGATTAATTTTGATATAGTAGATTTACCACAGAAAGAATATACCAGGTGCGTAAATATGAAACCGGAATTTATGTACAGAAAAGACACAGTGATTGGATGACAATGCTAAGATCTATTTTATTCGAAGTACATCTCTACCATTGTTCCAGCAATGTGTGGATGCCAGACAAAAAAAAAAGTGCCTCTTGTGCTGCAAACCAGTGATCAAGCCATTTTCGTACATTTTCGTACGATGTGAAGCGCTGGTCAGCAAGTGCATGTCCCATGGATGCAAATAAGTGAAAATCGGAAGGCGCCAAGTCTGGTGAGTAAGCTACATGCGGAAGAATTTCTCAGCCAAACGTCGCAATCGTTTCCTTGACCGGTTTTGCTGTATGGGATGTTGTATTATCGTGAAGCACAATCACTTTATGTTGTCTTTATTCATATTCTGGTCGTTTTTCACGGAAAGCTTGATGCAAATCGATCATTTGTTGTCGATAACGTTGGGTATTAACGGTTTTGCCAAGTTTCAGCAATTTATAATAGATCACTCACTTCTGATTCCACCAAACACAAAGCATTGTCTTCTGTCAATAGCGATTTGGTCTTGCAGTCGATGTCACCGGTTCTCCTGGAGTTACCCATGATCTTTTACGCTTAGAACTCTCGAAATAGATCCACTTTTCGTCACCAGTCACAATTCAATGGAGAAATGATTTCCTTTTGTACCTGGCGAGCAGAATTTCGCAAGTGGTTTTTCGGTTTTCTTGCTGTCGTTCAGTCAATGCATGTGAACCCATTTTCCCACCTTCTAAATCTTGCCCATGGCTTTTAAACGTATGGAAACTGTTTCTCGTGTCACATTTAATTGATCCGCGAGTTGTTGTTGCGTTTGATCGTCATCCTCATCCAACAAAGCTTGCGCTGTCTTCAAACGTTTTCGGTGGTTTTCCATGTTCTTCGTTTCTCACGTCAAAATCGCCACTTTAAAATTTTGTAAACCACGCATAGCACTATGACTTACCAAGAGCATGATCACCGTAAGCTTCGACAAGCATGCGATGCGATTCTCAGTAGTTTTCTTCAAATGGTAACAAAAAGTCAATGCTGTCCGCACATCGTAATTTGTAGGTACAAATTGCGCCATGTTCAACGCTATTAAACACTACACTATGACATTAAACTTGTCTGGTTATGAGTTGCAAATCGTTATCAGCAGTCAAAACAAGCAAATGGCGCCAAGGACGCAGTTTTACGGTAACCACAGTGACAGCTAACGCCATCTATGCACAAATTCCGGTTTCATATTTACACACCTGGTATAAAGGAATTTGCAAACTATTATACAAACTTGCAATTTTACTATTTTGTTGGTGGGAATGAAATGTCCTCCCCAGGTGCGTCATGTCCAAAGGCAGAAAGAAAATAAAAACTACATTAATTACCTGATTAATCAATGTAGTCGCCGTCTGCGTCCACACACTATTGCTATCGCTCAGCCAACGATTGAATTCCGTGGCGAAATGAGTCTGGAATTTGCGATACGAAGAAATCTTGAACTGTGTGGTGCACCACCCGATCATCGGGGAAGGTGTTCGTTGCCAAGAAGTGATCGAGATGCCAGAAGAGGTGAGAGAGAGAGAGAGAGCGGGGGAATACGGCAGGTGAGGAAGCGTTTCATACTGCTAGTTATGTACCGTTCTTTGTGCGACCTGTGGGCGGCCATTGTCATGGGACGTGAGGACACCATGTCTGTTGCCCATTGCTGGATGCTTGCGAACAAGTTTGCGGAGCATTTCATGGAGTTCAGCATCGTAATGATCTACTTTACCTCGCCTCAGAATGAAATGATGGATCACTCCCACCATAGACCACCATACCAGCAACAACACCTTCCGTGGGTGGAGAGGTGGATTAGGACACTGATCTGGACGCTGATCACGATCCAACCATTGTCCTGACCGTTTACGATGGTCATAGCAGACCCATTTTTCATCTGAAGTGACATTCCGATGCACGCCTTCAGAGCAAGATTCTTGTTAGCCGGTGGCAACTCATTTGGTACCCATGAGTCCAACTTTTTCACCTTACCGATCGCACGGAGCCGTAGACTGAAAGTCGTATAGTGTATGCCTAACTCGTCTGCAGTGGCACGAACACTTTTCCGAGGGTCCGGTTCCACGGTGTTCCTGAGCAGCTCATCTGAACATGATGTTGGTCGATGCCCACGGGGATAATTTTACAATATTGTGTCACCGGAAAGTAATTTGACAAATCAACGACGAATGGTGCGGTCATTTTGGCATTTATGTCCCAAATGCACTGTTAATTTTTTTTTTTTTTTTTTTTTTTTGCGGTTTGCTAAGCAGAATATCTCATTTTCAATTCACAAAGAAAAATCATCCGCAGTTGTGTGTTCTTCATGGTACACTTTCATACGACCCTGTTGCACAACACACTGCATCTTGATTGTCTGGGTACCGCAGTCTGTTTGCTCGACGTATACCGAGTTTGTGACGTTAGATGCGTGACCTCAGTGGATCCCTGTGTTGTGTTGATGAGGTACATTTCCCACCAGACGTTAAAGCGGTTATTTCATTCGCACCAACCCGATAACGTTAAACATTTTATTTCCAAAATAGATAACTCACAATGATATTTTACAGCTAATTATACAGGGTGTCCCAGAATTCTTTACCTGATTACAAATCTTCCTTTCCCTGATTACAGCTCATAAGTTCTTCATTTAATTTCGATGGTAAAAATCATGCCTCTGTTTGATTTGAATAATTCCTTCAATATCTGGTTCGGTATTTCCTACCTTTAACCTTAAATTAGGTTTTAAATCGAGGCGACTTCTCTGTGTGTTGTGCAGATAACAAAATAGAGAAAATGTTTGATTCACAAAGTTATGTGTAAGAAAATGGAACTCAACATTTTAAAGCTTTTTCACCTACTTTCTTATAATCACAATATACATTTACCCAGAACTGATCAAATGTACACTGTTTGAAAAAAACATCTTCAATAAACCATCAGAAATCATTTCAACAAGTTCGCCTTGCTTCTCCTTAGATAAAATTGTTAACTGTTCCTCACTGTTCCTGTTCAAGAGGATTTCTTATCCACGAATTTTTGGGATCTGAAGGGATTCCTTAAACTCTCTTAAGCTAGTCGCTACGTCACGCAGATGTTCAGTGATAATATGTTCCACTTCTCTTGGTAATCTTTTGTCTGGACTCCAGAAATGACTAAAATGTTGGTAAGTTACTGAGACTACTAGCTTCAGATCGGCTTGCCCTCTGCATTAGTTTGATAATTACTACCTCAATCTTATCTTCAACATGAGAAATATTCACGTCACAGCCTTGAAGACTTGTAACTATTGAAAGTGTTCAGGAATACAAACATATAACTTAAGTAGACTGCCGTACGCATCCAAGCAACTTTGTCCAACTGATCACGTGAGAATTTAGAATAATTTACAATAGCCGTACTTCATCACGTAACTCAAAGAATCACTGAAATATTTTCCCTTTGGCAACCAGCCCACTTCTGTATACAAAAGTAATTGCTTATGTTGGTTTCCTATTTCTTTACATACGTTTGAGAAGAGTGGTATTCAAAGGTATTTTATAAAATTAACTACTTGCATTGAGTACTCTTTCAATGGATCTGGGATATTCTTGGTAGACAAAGTTTTTCAGTGAATACAGCAGTGGGTCCATTTTATATAAGATGACAATATATTTACTCTTGCAGTAAGTTTACTTTTTATGACTGACATAGCACGAGCACCATCTGTTGTCAGTCCCACATATTTCTCCCATGAAATGGAATTATCCGATAAAAGTAATTAAAGACCTTAAAAATGCACTCTGCTATATTATATAGAAGTTCAGTTGAAAATAAAAAAGTCCTCCATAATGCTATCTTCCCATATAAAGTCTAGCATTATAGCCTTATTTGTAACATCTCTTTCACTATTTTTCAATAAGAAGAAGTTGCAAATCTGGATTCTTGATATGAGAGTCTGTTTTCTTTTGTCATCAGACATCTCGCATATTCCTCGTTTGACTGCGTTGTTGGAAAGAGGAACTTTGTTTTCCCTTGATGTTCGTTCGCCAACTGCATGTTTGCAGATCCACCTAATTTACCAGTCAGAGATTCAATGATCTGAGAATGATAACATAGATCCTTTAAATTGGTTCCGCGGACCACTGGATGGTAAACAGTGATCTTAACTATGACGATGGACGTGTATGGGTGTGGTGGCTACCTGCGGAACGCCAGCTACCGGAGTGCATAGTGCCCATCAGGAAATTTGGTGGTGGTAGCATTATGGCGTAGAGGTGTCTCATGTGATTAATAGTTGTTGTTCGTGGGAACATGAACACAGAGTCGTACTGTAATATTCTAGACAAGGAAATGCCTTCAACATTGTGGCGTTTTGATGGCATGGACCGTTGTTGCTTTCAAGATAAAAATGTAAGGTGCCATGTTGATGCTGCTACTATGCGATGGTATGAAGGAAACAATACTCAACGCTTGGATTGGCCTTCTCAGAGCCCCGACCTCAATCGCATAGAATACCTTTGGGATGAGTTGAAGATGAGATGAGAAGATGAGAAAGGCGGAACATTCTATAGGTGTCCTCCACGACCTAGTTAATGCATGTCCCAGAGGCTGGCTGCTGTAGTAGAGCAAGAGGTGGCGTCATCAGATTTTAAAAGAGCAATGACCCCAGCCAAATGTTTCAGATAGGTGACCAATTACTTTTTGGTGGACAGTATTCATGTATTAACACATGCTCTGCAAATGCGTAAGCTAATCAGAATGAATTTGCAGTTCAGATAGAATAATGCACTAATCAGGAAATTGCACATTCGTTTATTAATGAAATTGTAGCACAATTGGAGTGCGGAGGTTTGTCAAGCATCTCGTAACACTCTGACTGTGTCAGTCTACAGCCCTCTAAATATAATAATTCTGCTCAAGGAAACTACAGAATGCCTAAAATTTAGGTGAATACACCACCCAAATTTCGTATAACTCTTCTAATTTTAATTCTTGGATAAAATTGTAGTAAGAGGTAATCATTATGATTAGGTTTCACTTTGTAAATGGAGAGCGGTGTAAAAATGACCTGCACACGACCTTTTGGGGCTCAGATGTCTTGAGTCAGTATTAATATAGGGCGCAGCAACTGGAAGTTGCGGGGGGCGCAGAATCAGTTAGTTACTCTACTGATTGAGAGTTATGAAGTACAGTGGCTCTAGGCTTGCATAAAAGGATTAGCAAAATCTTCAACAATCTGTAATAACATTTACTTAAAAATATTGCTACTATATGAAGTACAACTAACATGGTGGACATCGGCGTAACTATTAAAACGTTTTAGGAAACATCATATCTTAAAACATACAAAGTTTGGTTCTGTCTTTTAAAGAAAATATTTATGACACGCAAGATAAAATCCAGACAGTACCACCTGCGTATGGTACAGTGGAAATATCAATGCTGATTACTTAGTTTCGATAGGTGTTATTTATTTCAT
>JAGDQP010030769.1:537-21285 GCA_022664845.1 Lepisma saccharinum | reverse complement strand
ATGACACCTTTATCCTCTAACCGTTTCAATTAAAAAGAAAAAAAAAATGAACTTCTAAAATATAAATTATGTTTACATGTCATGTTGATCTTTGCGTTTTTCTTTCACAGTGTCGTAATTTTGAGTTGGACCAGTCGGGGATGAAACAGCAGTTACAACAACTTCACAATTTACTTTGTATAACAGATCACGATTTGGCAACGTACTTAGAAAACCAAGAGTCAGGAAATCTGTATTTTTGTTTCCGATGGCTTTTGATTCTCTTCAAGCGAGAATTCTCATTCCAAGATATTATGAGGTTATGGGAAGTAAGTAAGAATAGTATTTCTTCTGTATTTAGTATAGCATTACTGGTAGCTGATTGATTGCATTGTTAGTAACGAACGTCCTAAACGAGCTGGTTAGCTTCTCAAGTACTAGATCTACTGTTGTTGGTAAAGTGTGCTCAAAACGTTTCCGTTCAATGGACCCCGGCCGAAATTGAACCCGTGACCACACTTAACAGAAAGCGAGCGCGCTAATCTCTGTGCCACCCCGAGGTCAGCATTACTAGTAATCTTCAAAAGCCAATAGACAGATTGACCCGTACGTCAAGTTACGAATAGCAACTCAATTTTTCTGTTCAGAACTATCAGTAAGTTACCTTGATTTATATTTTAGCTTCAGTCAAAATTTTTTCGTGTACAGTGTAACTCTGAAATAATGGCGTAAACTTCGGGGGGTGATACTTCACAGCAAAACAAGAAAAATGTTTATTTGAAGAAATTCAAAATTATGGTAATTTGGGAGCTATATGAGCTCAAAGTTACGACGTGATTGTCACAAATGACGTCATAGGTGGACACATGATGACTTAAACGGTATCGGCGTAGCAAATCACAATCGATATTACCCAATATACCTATTTAAGTTATGTTTGTGATTGGCAAATGCAGCTTAAGGAGGATTTCTATGCTTGCCTTATTTAATAATTTAATTCCTTGACAATAACATTCTTACGTTGGGAAACCTGTCTAAGTGGCACTCTGTCAATCATAAACATTGCTTAAATGAGATGTATCAGGTACTACTTTGAATGTGATTTGCTAAGCCAACAGTATTTATCCCATTATGTGTCGAGATACGGCATCATTTGGACGATGCCGCCCTAACTTTGAGCTCCTGTAGCTGTGAAACTACGCTTAATTTTGTTTTGATTTGACGAAACAGCTACCGAAGTTTGCGCCGTTATTTCATGGACACCCTGTATACATCCTTAAAACATTAACATAATCTCTATCCGATATAAGGTAATTGAAAACAACCATCGGTTTACTTTGCCTGGAGATCTTTGATTCACTCTGACCAGAATGATTTTGTATAGAATTAATTCTAAATGTTATCCCACATTTGTTTATTAAGCCATTACTAAATGATGTTATTGACGCAGCGCTGCTATTAATGAGAAGACAGACATTTATACATCTCTTTTACTGGCAGTTACTGTTAACACTGGGGGTATGCATAAAAACCGGAGAAAGGTATTTGGAAAGCACTTCTGTGCAAATATGGTGTATATATGATTCCGTGCAATTATCGCATTTACATGCTGCAGAAGAATTCTTTACCTGTAACTGAGTTAATTAAGATAAGTGTGATACAGTTTTATTTTTATTTTGTTTGCATCACACCTATGTGACATAATTTGGCAGATTCAGTTCATTTTGTAAACGGTATTGAGGTGTAAATGTGTCGGTGCGATAACTTAACGTAGGCCTAAGTTGAAATTGTAAACTCAGTACTTCCCTAAAAAAAGAAACGTCCTGAACCATGTGATTTTTCAAATGGAGGGTTTAATTATGTATAAGGGTAAGAAATCCAAGATGCGGGAGATGGATTTGACATACTTGACCATGACGATCTGGAAGAGAAAAAAATAACACAAGATGAGGCTTCAACAATGCAATTTATTGATATATTATTATTTTCTAAATAAATAAATGGAAAAGGCCTAACTGGGCATGTTAAAAGAGAGCTTGCAACTATATTTTACTCAATCCAATCTAGCTCCCTCTGGTGCGCACACGTTATAACAGTGGACTAAACTTGCACTACATTGGAACTATCATAGATAGGAATCAAATGGCGGTTAAAAGATAGGAGAACTTACAAAAATTGTGGCATATGGTTTTTGCACAATGAATACTTTTTTTTTTTTTCCAAATTAAGGTTTAATGTAGCGTCAACAATGCAATTTAGTGATTTTCTTTTTAATCACGCTTTATTTCTAGGTTTAGTGATATCAGTTGGTGGTCTTGCTCTCTAGACCGTGTATCTGCTCATTTTATTTGTTGGGCTGTCCCAAGGTATATATGTTTCAAACCAGACTGCGTTCTAAGCTGTAATTGAAAAATATGACACGTCAGAACATCCTAGACATTAACCAAACTCCAGATTTGTTGCAACATAAAATTAACATTCTCCGAGTAATATTACAGCAGATTTTAATGTGTCATGGAGAACTCTTGAAATATGTGATTTTCGAAAGTGTCACTCGATAGGTCAATTAATTACATTGTTCAAGTATATTTACTTTCATACTTGTTACCACCCATATAATAATTTAAGATCAACATGCTCAAATGTGTTGATCCATCTGCCGGACTGTATGATTGTATAATAATAAATAATAAATCACAGCCATATTCAATCCACTAGTGGATGAGACCTCTCCCCGAAAGGAGGAGTTGGTCTACTGCTCCCACGCTGACCAGACGGGTTGGGAGAGGAGAGCCGAAGCTCTCACTGTGATCGCCACTGTCTTTTATTCACAGCAGCTCCCCAATTGTCCTCACGATGCTGGGTCAGCACCGACATTTTTTGAACCCCCACCGGGAATCGAACCCGGGACCGCTCGGACTGAAGTCGAGCGCGCTACTAACTAGACTACGCAGGAGCTCTATGATTGTATAAAGCAAAGTATTTATAAATATGCAAATTATTATTATCTGTACGAAAGAAATATACAGGAAACTGCAGGTTTGTTGCAATATATAGTGAAAACTAAATGTCTTATCCAACCACATCAGCTTATTAAATGTATTAGAGAAGCAGTTTATAATAGTAAAATATTAATATTTACTTAATGACCATGCAAGGCTCATATTTTTTCCAGCCAGTTTGGTTTTTAAAATATGGCCCAGTTTTTAATTCCTATCAGGATGTTCAGAAAAGTTGAGCACTTGCGTATGCTGTCATGTATTTTTAGGCGTCAGACCCCATCATCAAATGATTGTGTGTGTTCGTGTTTAGATTCCTGGGCGTCATTCTTTACTTTGATCTTATTAGCGCACCCGTATGAACGTCAGTGAATAAGGGAAGATAAAGGGTTTGTCCTATCTGTTTGACCCCCCCCCTCCCTCCTCCACATCTCAGCAACTACAAGTCCGACATAGTTTAGCCATACACCGTTGGATTCGTCACGACCTCAAACGGTGGGGAAACTTATGACTTTGACTCTAAAACTGACAGATGCTTTTCATTTACTTAGTTTTCTCCATTTTTCCTATGTATTTTCACATGGTATGCTCGTCCCCCGCCCATAGATCTCAGTAACTACAAGTCACACACAAATCAATGGTACACCGTTGATTCGTCATGGTCTAAAACGGTGGGGCAAATTATAATTTTGACTCTAAACGTGACAGGTCCTTTTGAATCGCTTGGTATGCTCCATTTGTCTCTCTCCTAGATCTCAGTAACTACAAGTCCGACAGATCACATAAGCTCTAAAACTGGCCGGTCCTTTTCAGTCGCTTAGTATTCTCTATCTGTATGTTTCTTTTTTTGTCCCCCCTAGATCTCAATAAGTACAAGTTACACAGAAATGATTGAAGCACCGTTGGATTCGTCATGGTCCGAAGCGGTGGGGAAACTTATAATTTTGACTCTAAATGTGGCTTTTGAATCGCTTAGTATTCTCCATCTATGTTTCTTTGGCCCCCTATATCTCAGTAGATACTTGTCACACAGAGATGAATGACACATCGTTGAACTTGTCATAATCTGAAACGATGGGGAAAATTATCAGTTTCACTCTAAAATTGGCAGACCCTTTCGAATCGCGTAGTATTCTCCATTTGTGCCTCCTAAATTTCAGTAACTACAAGCCCGACACAGATGACCCATACACCGTTGGATTCGCAGTGGTCTCAACCATGGTCCTTTTCAATCGCTTAGTATTATCCATCTGTATGTTTCTTTGTTCCCTCTAGATCCCTGTAACTACAAGCTACACACAGATGAATGATACACCGTTGGATTCGCCATGGCCTGAAACGGTAGGGAAAATTATCAGTTTGACTAAAACTGGCAGGTCCTTGTCAATCGCTTAGTATTCTCCATTTGTGCCCCTATGAGGTTTTCAGTAGCCACAAGTTCGACAGAGATAAACCATACATCGTTGGAATAGTCATGGACCCCGGTGGGAAAATCTATGACTTCGACTCTGAAACTGGCAGGCCCCGGCATTCGCTTAAACTCCATTTGTCCCTACGACTTTAACTCTTTCTTTTGGATACGTTATAAGATAATTTGAGTTTATACTGAGGCGCTTTGGTTTTGTCTACAATAGAACCATTACTTTGCTTGTTAGCTTCTTAAGTTCTCAGTTGGATTCTTATTTAGTTGACCTGTAACAACATTACGGGATACCATATAAGCAACACACCGTATTAATATCACTCACTACCTTGACTCCCATCCATCCAACTTTGCTTCGCTTCCCTTTGAGAAATTTTTGAAACACACACAGATATGAGTATCTCACTGATTGGTTAACACGGCCCGCCACACCAGCACCTCTAGGATCTCTTACTGGAAATTAAAACGAAAAACAAGCTGTTCGTACTTCCCGTAAGTCTTTCCAGCTAGCAATGACTTGAAGGCTAAAACACGTAGAAAAAAATAAAAAATGATACGCATATTCTCCGTACGACTTTCACTCTCCTAGTGCAAATATTTTCTGCCCGTACATCTCGGCGAGTGCAGCTGAGTGTAGACAGTTGACAGTCGAATTTCATTCTCAGTGAATGGACAAGAAAAAAAAAATGATGGTGTCACGTGGTGGTAGAAAGAAACTTATACCTGCCTGTTTGGTTGAAAGCTACACCTACGCTGTGACGTCTCATCCTGGGCCACGGTGGATCAGTTGGTAGAGCACCCACCTCTGTTGCTAGGGGTCGTCGGATCGAATCCTGCTTATGCGATATGGGCTTTGTAGTGGACAAACACCGTGTGTGTGGGTTTTCTCGGGGTGCTCCCGTTTTCTCCCACTTTTTCTTCATTCCATCAATTCATCCGATCATCATCCATACGGCCTGAGCCAAAGTTGCCTAAAGGCCTTTAAAAAAAATTCTAAAGGTAGACTGTTCAGCAAAGTCTTATATTTCAGTGTAGTTAGTGCAATCATGCGAGCAATCCCAAAAATTAAAGACTAGAATAGATTACGCTTTTGTATTCATGTGATCCTCGTCTCCAATTCATGTTGAAGAAAATATACATTAGTCTACAGCTTCAATCTTCAACTGAGAACTTCGGGAAACGCAAGAGAGAAAGAGAGAGGGGGTGGGGGGGAGGTAGACAGAATATGTACAAGATGGACATCATACCGCAGTAGAGAATTGAAGGTTAAGAATGGTGAAGTGAGCTGTAGCCATAAACTTAGTTGGACTGGGGAAATAGTAATAATAATCAGCTTGTCATTCGTTGTAACATAATTTCTGTTTGATTAATACGTTTGTTATGACTCTGTTAGCAAATATTTTTTTTTTTTTTAGATATGGACAGTGGTGCGCAGGGAGGTACTTCTAAAATGCTACTTATATGTGTGTTGATTGAAGTTCCCATTGAATACCTCAACAATTTTCAAGCAACGTGTTAACGTTATTTTTTTTTTTTTTTTCATTAATATTTCAGGTTTTATGGACAGACCTACCGTGTCCCAATTTTCATCTACTGTTGTGCCTTTCAGTCTTGGACACAGAGAAAAATGCTTTGATGGAAAACAAGTATGGTTTCACCGAAATATTAAAGGTAAATAAATGTTTGTTCTGATGTAATATGCATGTTCGCATCAATCTCCAAGTAAACTTTTATATGTAAATATATATATATATATATATCACTAATACAGAGGAAAGCCGGAAGGGCAATTTAATCATAAATTTACCTTATAAATACTCAGACCACTTCCGTTCACATAAAACCCACCAACCATATGCAGTACTTAACTACTTAAGTTCCCATCCTTACCACACCAAGAAAACGATTCCTTTCTCCCTTGCCCTCAGAGGACAACGCCTGAATTCCACCACCTCTGCTGCTGAAACTTACAACCAACACCTCCAGGAGGGTCTAGTCAACCGAGGCTAACCTTGTAACCAAACAGATCCACCGTGCATCCTCACACACTCAACCCACTCAAAAATCCAACCCACCGGCTCTAATCACCCAGTTCCATCTTAAACTAACAAAGGTCAAACAAATCCTACACTCTAATTTCCACATTCTCCAATCTGACCCAGACACAAGATCAGTATTCCCCACCAAACCTAGATTAGTTTTCAACATCCACCTAATCTTAGAAACATCTTGGTCCGTACGAATCCCTCCTTGCCACCACCCCAAACCGGCGCCCAGACATGCCAGAGACCCAGATGTAAGGTCTACTCCATTTTCATCACTTCTCCCACAATCACTATCAATACTGCTAATGGTCGGTACACCCTCACTCCCTAGGGTACATGCCATACCCCTAATGTTATATACATCCTAACCTGCAAGTTCTGTGATGCCTTTTATATGAGGGAAACAAGTTGTGCTCTTAACATTCGAATTAATAACCATCGTCACTTCTGTACTATCTACAATCCGGATGCCCCAATTCCCTTGCACACCGAGTCCCACAATACCAATTTTGATCTATCTTTCCTGGTTGCTGTAATCCACATTTTACCCCTAAGACCAGCACCTCAACACGCCGTGTGTGGGAGAGTGTCTTTACTCACGGTTTGAGCGCGAAAATAAAACCTGGCCTTAACCTTAAATAACTCTAAGCTCCCCTTTTCCTCTGCATTTTCAACACATTTACATCCACGATCCCACCTTGTAGTTACACACTATACAGTTATTATTATTTCAAGTTCCGGAAATCTACGCGCTACAGCAGTCAGTTCAGTTTTGATGCTTTGTCCGCTGCGTGTCGCCACTGTCTCTTCAAACTTGTACTTTGTGAACACGTGAACTTCGCTCTCTTTTTCTGTACTTGAAAACGTGTAATACACGAAATATAGTGACTTTTTTATGTGAATATGTGATCTAATGCGAAAGTAAGCTGTAAGTATTATCCTTTTTCTCCTTCATTTGTCTTAAATTTACCTTAAATTACCCTCCCGGCTTTTCTTTGTACTAGTTATATATATCATAGTTTGATCCTGTTATTTTTAAAAGAAATACGCACAAAATTATTAATTTTGGTTTGTTTCTTGGATAATATTTAGCACTGGAACCCAGTATGGCCATGGTGGGTGAAGTTTAGTATTATCAGTACGTAGTTTACTTGTATGATCACTGATCAGTAAAGCAGAAGTAAGTTTTCATGTGTTATATTCCAAAATAAGACGCCAGTCTAGATACTTCATATCTAGATCTGGTCTTATCGTCAATATCATTCCTAGCTGCTTTTCAACCTTTCCCTCATATATTTCCTTCGATCTAAGGGCATGTGTATTATGAACCTGTTCAGTCTAAACTTTAAGCCATTCATAAATGATGCAGTGAAGAGGTCAGCCTCGTTTATCTGCAGAAGACAAGGCATATATGGTCAAAATTACTATCAGCTACTAGAAAATTATTTGTATTTTAACCTTGTTGAGCCAGGAACATGCGTAATAGTTACCACTGTGAACTTCTAAAAATGTCCAAGAGGTAGCAATACACCGCGCGATTATGGTATGTAGTATTAACAATGGGAAAACTGGGAAAAGAGTTTGTAAACGACTTAATTGAGTTTATACAATGTTTGTCAGTTGCTGCATTTGGCGATTTCTCACTATACGAAAGAAGCTTTGTCCATAAACATTAAACTGCTTATAAGAATAGCTTGCGTAGAAGGTACTAGCGGTATTTGAAATACGGGCTAAGTCAGAAATCTGAAAACATCTCTTTTATTGTGTAGCGAATGAAGGTATGTTGGACCTGGGGCAGGCTTGGACATACTCAGCTGTCATGGTTATTGTGATTGCAGCCCTCATAGATTGGGTCGATTTTTAAAATGGGAAGTGGATCATTTGGCGTGTGTTTTAACACTTTTTTTTATTTAGTTTTTTTTCAACCCTACAGTGTTTAAAAGGTTAAAAAAAAAGTAATAATCTTGCGGGGGAGTATATTATTACTGTATTTATTTTTGTGTATTTTTAAGTGAATTCTATTAGAACTACTACGTGGACTGTCACGTGTAAATACTCCCATTCTTTTTATCCTTAGCTTTTTTTAAATTGCCTTTCCGGCTTTCCCTTGTTTTGCGTTATTCTATTTATCTATTTAATCTCCAGATATAGTCCAATTTTCGGCGATTTTACACTGTATATTTAACAAAAACAAGGAGAAGGATTTTTGGAAGGAATAGGCCCTGGCATTATTCAAGGTACCATTCCAGTATTTGCCTGGTATAACCCAAAAACCGCAGTCAGGATGTGGCAGGCTCCGGGATTCGAACCCAGTTCTCCTCCGAATACAAGGCCTCGTTACTGACTGACATGGTGGTGGAAATAGGCTTCATTTGATGTCACCAGTAATTATAAACAACTACACCTCAACAGTTTCTAAGCTCACACAAGGTACATTTACAAGAGTAAAAACTCCAGTTCATTTGTGAAGTGTAGTGAAAGGAGTGAAAACAAAGGAAATGAATAAATACACACTTCTGTAGCCGAATACTAATTCATGAAGTATTCAAGTTTTGTATAGATTCTTTGTTGCCAGGTCCTCTAGTCTTAATGTTGAAACTACGGGGGAGAAATACTGGAACAGAAAGGGAGTTATTGCACTGGAAATTCACTGGATCAGAAAGAGAACTATTACTGTTTCTGAAGCGTTCTGTATGTGTAAAAACCGTGTGGAGTAAGTAAATAATATTTGTAGAAACTATAGGCTTACTAAATAAATATTTAGAGAACGATATTGAACCCCGCGTTATAAAGTGAGCTATAGACTATATTATAATAATTAGTGTCCTCTGTGCGTTAGACATGCCTTTATTTATAAATAAATGCAACTTAAGCGTATATTTTATCCAAGGCTTGTGAACTGTTGTAGCGAATACTAATCCATATTGTTTTGACTTGTTCCTGACTTGCCAGATGCTAAGTTGAAATGTTGGAGCAACAGGGAGAAAGAAAAATATAAATAAGAGTGGAGGGGGAGGTATTAATAATCTTTGAGACCAAATCGTGCTTACTGTATGATTGAAAATAATTATAATAGTAGTAACTTGCATGATCTATACACATAACATAATAAATGTTTTGCCGAAAAAGATAATTAAGAAACATTTATTAATTTGGGTTCGTGAATCATATAATTATATTTATTTTTATTCATACAGTTTCTCTACATACAATTTACCTCCAGATGCTATTAACGTCCCCACTCTCTCTTATTTAGTGTTTTTTTTTTCGTGCATACAGTTCCAACATTTAAACTTAACATCTGACAACCTTGGAACAGGCCAAAACAATCTGAATTTGTATTCGCTACAGCAGTTCACAATCCTTGGATACAATATACATTTAAGTTAAGTTTATTTAGTACATTATCTTCATATATTATTTACTAACTCATACACGGTTCTTACACAAAAGATCCTCTCGTATAGTAATAGTTTCTTTTCTGTTTTGGTATTATTATTATTATTATTATCAATCATCATCAACAACAACACAGCTCAACATTAAAGACTAGGACATCTGGCAACTAAACAAAACTTCAAAATATCATGGATTAATATTCAGCTATAGAAGTGCGTATTTATACATTTCTTTTGTCTGTGTGTTTAATTTGTTTTTACTCTTAAAAATACAACTTCTGAAAGTATCAAAACTATCGGGCTGTAGTTGTGCATAATTGCCAGCATCAACTGGAATTATTTTTTTATTAATGGCCTTTAGGCATCTAAGGCTCAGGCCGAGTATCAGCTAGAGTCTATTTACAATAAATACCACGTAAGTCATGTTAAAATGTTATTGAGTTTTGAAAATCGTTCCCAGGAAGCAGAAAGTGGACTTAAGTCCTTTTACCAATTTACGATTTAATTCTTTTGTGTGTGTATTTTGCTGTTTGTATTCTGTAAAAATTTGCTTGATGACAATCAATTTAAATGTGTGTTGTTGTTGTTGTTTTACAGCATATTAATGATATATCGCTGCAGATTAACTTGGATGAGACGCTAGCGAAAGCTGAATCGATCTACTTTCAACTGAGCAGTGCCTCTAGTTTACCGAACAGTGTTAGGACTATCATTGGACTGCCACTACAGCCTGAAAAAGAAGAAAGTGCTGAAGGTGGTGATTGTGGAGGGAAGAATAAAGAAAGAAATGTTTGGAAAGTGACGCCGTCAGGTGATAGTGGCGATTCCACGGAGAACATCCATTTTTTCCCAGAGGCTGATGAAGATCATTTTGAAGATGCGTTAGCTCAACAGTACTTTTGAAAATTAGATATTGAGGAACTTTTAATGTTATCTTGAAAACCAGTGTTGCCTCCCCTGCCAAAAAGAAAAATACCTTTACCAAAGATTTTATTTTCAGTATGGTCTTAAGAAAATTTTCACTGTGTAAAATAGATTCTCCGATTACTAATACTGTAATCAGAGAATATTAAAAAAAAAAAAAAAATGAAATCTTACCTCGTACCGTGCAGCTTTCAAGTCATAATTGCTGGTTTTCAAACTGGATGGGTAGGTAATTCTGTAATTCGTAATGTTCTAGTCAGGTTTGTTAGAAAATGAGGTTGATATTTAAGTTTCGATCATCTAAGAGAATACACACACATACGCAACACATATATACGTAATCATTTTTGTGTTATCCAGAATTCATTGATACATATATACATACATTGATACTGTATAGTGAGATAAGGGATGGACATACATGCCTATGTTGTCTCGAATCTTATAATATATATATATTTTGTGTATGGAAAGATAATTTCCAGTCGGAGGCAGCCACTGTTCAGTCTGTTTATGTTTTATTTACCGTAAGCATAATGAGTAATGACATGTCTGTAGCCAAACGTTTACGAATTTACAATGCTCGGAAAAAATAAAACATTCAACAAAAATGAAAAATTTGCTAACCCAAACATTTCGTGGAACATCAAATTTTCAGTATTGTCCGTCTCGATTAAGAGCACTCGAAGTGTTTATCTTCTAGGTAACAAACCTATTCTCTAGTCCTTACTGTGTCTTTCGGAA
This sequence comes from Lepisma saccharinum, assembly GCA_022664845.1. Taxonomy (NCBI): domain Eukaryota; kingdom Metazoa; phylum Arthropoda; class Insecta; order Zygentoma; family Lepismatidae; genus Lepisma; species Lepisma saccharinum. The sequence continues at coordinate 9,773 of JAGDQP010030769.1, read as the reverse complement.
GAAATAGACTTTTCAATAATAGTTTCTATCCTGTTATCCTAGGGATGGAGGATACATTTCTTGATAAGTTCAAATAATGTGAAGAGAATTGATATACTTTAATAAGATATTTTGTTAGTGTACTCGCACCTTAATAAGCTTGACAGACAAATGAACAGTTGAAAGTGTGTTTATCGTGATTTCGTTGTTGAATAAGTTAAAAATTATAGCAGAAATTTTTGGAGAGTTTCAGGTAAATTTCTTGTCGAACATGATATTTAGGTAGGTAAAGTTTTCCTTTGTCGTTGTGGGAATCGTGATTGTTTCTTGTATAATATTCTGAAACAATTGAGTTTTGTTGCTGCAGACTTCAAGGACCAGTCGAGATAATTCTGATATCGTATTTGTCTTGTGAACTACATCAGCGGGCTGCATGTTCTAAACTTGTCACACACTGGAGAGTGCCTCTTTACTTTCACTATCCAAATCTTGGGAAGTACTGTAGCTCGAATTTTCAGGCGAAACACAAAGAATATGTTCATAAGCAGTAGATGATCAAATTGTACCATGGTCGAAAACAAAGTATTTCAGGAAAACGCAAATTCAAAGCCGACCATTTTGTCATATTTTCCGTGAATTTCCACTCAGTTTGTTAAGAATAAGGGGACACTATCAGGACACGCTAAGTCATTTGTTTCTCCAATTTCGTATACACTTGTTTCTCCCATTTCGTATACAATGAACTCTGGCATAAAGAATGAAGCACATACAAACAGAGTAAGTTAAAGACACCAGTGTGCTCAAAAATCAACACTGTAACAGAGTAAAATTATGCTTTTACATTATTGCACCACATCAGTATCACATGATATTCAAAGGAATTTCTTAAACGTTCGAGCTCTAAGAGCTGCAGTGATCAACTTCATTGAATGAAGAAGTGTTAGTAAGATCGGCGCTACAGTTTCTGCATAAAATACGGTGATATCAAGAAAGGGAGGGATGTGAGATGTTTTGGTTCCACATATTGATGGGACAGTTCCAATAGCTTTGAGCGTTCATGGTCTGTGATTAGATCGGTAACAAGCAAAACACTGTTCTAAACAGTGCGCCATAAAAGTCTTTGGGATCTCTGACAGTGATAGAGCGTAGAATGTGCTAGGAGCTTCCATACAAAGTTTTTCACACCAACACCATCATGTGTTTCTTTACCATGATAAGACTCGAAAATCTTCCATGCAGTACGTTCCTTGAGAGGAGAGACATGGAAAGTCTGTTTTTGAATTATACAGCTGTCGCTATCTGTCCATAATGTAACATGGTTCTCAGTAACATTCGCTCGTAAGTCAGCTAGTATCTTCTTATTAAACATATAAACTTGTATAGCGGAATATCTTGAGGTATCATATATTACATATAGCATAGCTGGCGATTGAAACATCTTGATTTGTGTCTAATCTATTCTATAGTACGCAGCTGTTTTATATACTGTTAACATTGGTAGTGAGGAGGATGTTTTCCAATCTGCCGGCAGAATGATATATTCTGGATGCATCTTGTCCATCTGTTTCAATAGCTTGCCTGCATTTTGTCAGTTTCTGTACTTGAGCAACTAGCTCCTCCCATACTTCAGCGACAGTTCAGGTTTGCTGCTACAGTTCACTAACCATTCCACTGGCTAATAAGAACTGGTTCAGGAGAATGTTGGTATGTGGTTGACCGGGACTACTAGTAGTACACCGATTGTAGCACTTCACTTGATGTACCAGGACAAGTCTCACACTTTGAAAACTAGATTCTACACTAGGTATATCACACACAACCTGCTAATATAGTTGCTCTCTGAATTCTTTACAATTCTGTCATAAGTTGTAATCCGTATAAGGAAGGTGAAATTTTCGCAGTATGGACGCAGGCAAACCTTTCTTGTGGCTTAGTACCGAACAGCCCGACATCTGGTGGTTTAGAACTGCAGAACTTAGAAAGATCAGCTTTCGTGTCTGGAGATATCTCCTAAAATAATGTGTGTGCCTCTTTCAGACTAAAAGGGAGGTATAGTTTTGGATTGGAACTTTGTTTCTTGTTGTTGAATCTTTGAGACTCGTAATGTGTTTCTTATCAGGCACCAAGGGAGATCTGATCACGGAAGAATGACTTGTTGTTTGAGACAACTCTCCGCAGACAACCTTCGTGCATTTCTTTGAACTCGTTGGATCCCGCATGCGTTTCACAGCATGTCTAAATGTTTGTCATGATGTAAAGGGTAAACTGTTTTCTTCTGTTGCAACTTCAGTTTTTCCTTGTTGCTCTGAGATTCCTCATCCTTATCTTTTCAGCCTCGATTTGTTTTTTCCCTCTTTGTCTTGGTAAATAACAAGTTTATTTTTGGCATTCGTGAATGAGCCTTTTCTTGTTCTTCTACATGCTTATTATTAGTCCACTTATTTATACATTTCTGCGGGTGATTTCTTTGCAGATATAGAAGCCATATTAATTGTATGATGGATTTAATAAATTAAAAAGCTAAAACAGAGAAAAAGAAATGTCAAGTGTGATGATTTTCGAAATGTTAAGCAAGTGCTATTCTAATGGACATCATGCAAGACATACGTTTTGATGATCAATAATGAAATTACTTTTACCAGACTTGTGTCTAATAGTCTGAATCTACATGATTTAGGAACTTAATATGCATTGAAGCGGATACAGCTGTAGACATATGACGAACGTATGAACAGCTTTCACGCGTTGTTCATCGAGAGAAAAGTTCTTTCTTACGCCATTTTTTCCCCCCAAAACTACACAACAAAAGAACACAGTTTATCTCCATAGATGTGTCTTGAAAATTTGGTTTGATTTGTAGCTGTTTTATAGTTTTTGCACTCCTACCCTCGAGTTAATTTGAGAAAAGATGATTTTTCTTGAGGAACGAATACGCAACAGTATGTCATATTCATCATGAATGTTTACCACCCACCTATTAAAAAATATCCTATTATTTCATACACATCTGTACACATGGTCATGCTCTCAAAAATTATGGAAAACTTATCCTATTTTATGCTAGCATCTGTCGTAGTTTTTTTTTCTTAAGTTTTTAAAATTTGTATTAATGCACAGATCTGAAAAGTAGTCAAATTATTCTTTCCATCAATGTATTACAGATCCTAGAGAGAGACGGGCAGATTAAAAAAAAAAAATATTGATACTCAGAGATAGTTTCGATATTCAGTACATACCAGAATCTAGGTGTAATTAGTTGTACTTTAGATGATTGAAATTAATTCTACCAAGCCCTTTGTTTTTTATTTTTTTTTTAAATTCAGTTAATATATATATATTGCTTTGTCCTATAATAATGTTTTTGTAGTTGCAGTGTTGAAACTTGCACTTGGACAATTAAAAAAATAATATTAATGGAACGCGGTGCTTACTTCAATGTTCGATATGTTATATTGTATATCACTGGAAAGCAGTGAAAATAATTAAATGGACAGTGAAATATTGGTTTAAACCGAATGAAATGTGGTTTAGATATGTGGATATTGCGTCAACCAAGCACACTTTGCTGCAATTGTACGGCTTTCTTTTGAAATATATAGTGACCTGTAAACAAATACCACGGTTTAAAAAAAAAAAAAAAAAGGAATTCATTGAAATTCTAAAATACTTTCTTTTTTACTATGCAACACATCCAGTGTGCCTCCTAATCTTGGAATACTTCCATCTGGTATCCATCTTCCACAATAGCCTTCGTGTTTAATTTTCTTGTCGGATTTTCTTTGAGTCCCGAACAGTGCTCTCAATGGGCGTAGTCTAGTGGGTTATGCCATTCCTATAAATGGACTTTTCGAACCTCAGATGAACTCGATAGGCCCGTTTCATACCTTCCATCGTGGCACAAATTTTCCAGGGTTTTCTACGAGACGAATACTGGGATGGTGCCAAAAAGATATCCTCAATTGCATCATTCTTATCATTTTCCACGTTTAGTCGTTCTTGCTCTGTGTTATTCTTCAGATATGAAAGAAGTTTAGAACATAGATGTTTAGAAGTAGAAATACAATGTGATACCTAAGGAGGATCAAAGTACCATTCTTATTATTGTACTTTTAGAAATAAATAAAATGGTGCCAAGTTAGGTGAATATGACAGTGGGAAATCACAGAACCTCCATTTTATCCTAGAGAAATCCCAGATATATTGTGATGCCTCAAACGGAGCAATTTTTCGCTTTTGTGGTCGTGTCCTCTGGACTGTAGATCGCAGTCATTACTGACGTTCCGTGAAGGTTTTCGGTCTTCTAATATAAGTTGTGATTCATTGGGCGTTAAGTGCCCAAGGATGTGGTTTATATTGTATTCACATTAGCTTTGACGTGGCGAATTTGTTTCGATGCTATCAAAATCTTTCACCGCTCATCATTATCAAATGTTTGTTGCAATATTTGTGTTGCAGTTTTACGCAAAGGAAAAGAAAAATTATCTGCGCATTAAACTTTACTACTACTCATACATCAAAGCGACTAGAGGGAGTTCGCACAAGTTGACGCAACTGTGCAAATGCGATCGCGACGTTAAAGTGTGAAAATGAAGTCTGACAATTGTTAGCAAGGCACGTATGTTATTTAATTATTTCAGCAATGCGAAAGAGAGAACTCTTTCGTTTTAGGAAAGATACGCGTTTATTTTGGATATAATCTTGACTGTTCCTGATAATGGCATTCAATAGTGATGATATGCACGTACATGGATGTTTAGTTCCTGCATTTGTAAGCAAATATTCAATCACATCATGTACATGTCAATTTCATCCTCTTTTTTTAATGTTCAATGCATGCTGTGCAGAGCGTCATGTGATATAATATGCAACTGAACAGGAATATTTGTTGTTTATTTTTGTATATTAGTGTTAACTATTATTATTTCGTAGTGTAATGTAAATTAGCTTCTCTTGTTAGAGGATAGATATATGTTAGAGTTTGCTTTCAAAATAAACAATTTTTTCTGTATATTTTGAATGTATTATTTTATAGTAATGCATTTTCGTATATTTGAAAACTAGTAATTTTCTCTCCAACTTCAATGTTAGTTAACTTTTGGGGTTGATTTATTGTGTTTAGTTTTTTTAAAATGGACGATTCACTGCTTTGAATTCGGCAAATATCAGAATTGTGTAATAGTATCAACATACTGTGGTTCTTGTTTCTGAAGTTAGAAATGCATTTCGTCGTTCTACAAAATTTATAATGTGCTGTATATTCCACAGAAATTACTCATTAATCTAACTTTCCCATGTCGATCCATGTGACCTCTTTGTAAATATTTTGTATTATTTCATCAACAAGTAATGAATGTATTATATATATATATATAACAAATCATTTTGTATTATGTGATTTTAATATCTGTATATCAGAAGATTCAAGTAACATTTATTGTAAGTAAGGATTGTTTTGTAATCTATAGAAAGCACACCATTTATTTTGTTACTTTCAAGTGTTTAAAATAAGAATAAAAAATTTGTAAGTTTCAATTTCTTTTCTATTTTTTTTTATTCAATTAGATAGTGTAGAGCAGCCGCGAAAGATTTCTCCTGGGGCTCCGCAACACCGTCCGTAGAAAAATCCTGGTGTCTCAAATATTCATTGAACTTCTTCCCTTTCGCTATGCATTGATAGTACATTAAATCTTTTCTCCAAATCATGTATTCACTCAAAAAAGTAAACGTTATATCAACTGAATCTGATTTTCAATGCATTCATTTAATCTTTAAAAATATCAAGTACATAAAAGGCACCACCACAAAGTGGCGATGACAAGAAGAGACTGACGAATTTTTCCAAGCATTGGAATTAGAATTAGCCGGAAACTTACTCTCAGAATAACGATTTCCATAGGTGTTAGTGCTCCCTTCTGTTGTTGTTAGTCGCTAGTACCCTTCAGTCTAGGTTGCCAAGATATCTGGGTAACTGACATCTATCATTTAAAAAAAGTGCAAAGACATCGATCGGAAGACAAAACATCAACATAACGCACGCACAGAAGAGAGTCACCTAAAACTGTAACGTATTTTACTGTTTGAGCAAGAGGTTTTCGTCTCTTCTTCTTCTTTTTTTAATCTTCGAAACAGGCCTCTTTCCCGATGTTTGTTAATTGTGCAGGAAACAATTAAATATAATCAGAACCCAAATTTAGCACAGAAGACTGTTTTCATTCTACTACCCTTGTGCGAAACTGTTACTGTTTTTTTAAAAGCCTTTTCTACTCTACAATAACGAAGTACCGCAACAGACTGGATACTGAACCTGACATGGGAGTGCAACTCCCTTCCATAAAGCCAGAAGTTGAAAAAAATGTATGGGCAGGAAACTTCATTCTTTGCATTGAGATGAGTAAATTAATATTTTTATAATAGGAAAATTTGTCGTCCATTAACATATTCTGTTTGTTCTTTGATGGTTATTGTGGTTCATGAAGAATACTAGAATATAAGAGAAACTGAAAGTGTTACTTTCACTGTTTTTTTAATCCAATTTCTCACAGTAACGAACTTTCTTATTAGATATTTGTTTTTCTTTTTAATTTTCCTTTCTGGGCTTAATCATCCACTTTGCATAAGTTCGTCAGATATGAGGAACGATGCCCCTCCGTGACCACACTTCCGTGGCTATAGAATGGAAAGTAGGGTTAAGGGCCTTAATTGAGTTATCACCGACATTCACCTGATCCACTTAGGATAATCTCAGTCAGTGTGGAAGCAGCAGGACTCGAACTAGCCTGCCTCCCCATTGCGAACAAAAATATTCACTACCAAAGTAGGTTGGGGCTCCACGACCTCTTTATTTTGGTTAAAAGGGCTCCGTGGCCAGAGAAGTTTGAGAACCACTGATGTAGAGTAATTGTAGTGTAGAATTAGATTTTATGAATTAATTTGTACCTCTCATCGTGATACTTGTTCTAGACTCTCAGATTTTGAAAAAGAATAGAAGAATTCGATACAAGAACTAATTGGCTCCAATTTAGTAAATTTTCTGGAAGAAATGTGAAAACATCACAGTATCACGCGCGCGTGTGTGTATGTGAATGAATGAATGGATTCATTGATTGATTTAGTGGTTTAATTAATTAATTAAGTGTAACCATAGACCTCGTAATAGATAGACTTATCACGCTTCCTCATTTCTGGCTGCGCCAAAACTAATGGATTTTTGTTCAAAGCACGTGATTTTGAAGCCATCCACTAGGTAGCTCTGCTATAGATCTCATAGTAGACTTCTATGGCAGAGCTACCTAGCGGATGGCTTCAAAATCACGTGATAAGTCTATCTATTACGAGGTCTATGGTGTAACTTTAGGCAACGTGAACGTAAAAAATACTGTGTACTGTGGTTTATTAGGTTATCTACATGGCAATAAAATCGAGTCTTGTTGTTGCATCCAAATCGCGATTTTGAGCTATCGAATTGGCTAAAAAATAAATACAAAGTATTCTTTGCAGGCAAACATTGTATAGCATATTCGTATTTCTTACATTTTGTTTTGATTTAGATTTTTCTGTGCTTTCTTTCTTCCATTTCTAATTGAGTTTCTGCGCTCCTGTCGATAGTATGTTTTCCAAATCTCTACTGTTCTGGATTACCCGTTTCCACACATACACACACACACTTGTAAGTGTTCCTCTGTCTATCACATATTGAATTCCTGCCTTCACATAGTAGAATTTACACCAAAAGGCGTAACCCACAAAGTTTCTATATCCGGTTTACAATCCTTTGTCACAACCTTTTTCCTTCTGCAGATATACTTCTGTCAATCTGATGACCTTAGTACACGCGTTACATGTTCACCAAGTATTAGAATTTTCGTTCTAACTACAAATCCCTAATCAAAATTCTCCTGTCCCTACCATCTACCAAATCCTATTGGATGTTCCTCGTCTCTTGCACAACTCCACACACACACACACACATATCCAAAAACATTCGCAGTTTTTGTTTGCCTTCTCTCAAGGCTTCTCTTTCCCTTCATCTCCCACTGTACTCGAACTTACTCTTCCATTGATCAAGCTTCCTGAACCGGCCTCTCTCGACATTTCCCGGAGCAACCTAAACTCTGTTCCTCAGAAATTGAAAAATAACACAATTACAAGTGAACCGCCACCGTAACCCAATTCCCAAAAAAAACAAAATGCCCTCAGTCAGTTCTCAACCTTTCTTCCCACACAGTTACTGAACACGAAGTCCTTTCTTACAGTTTTCCTTTTCTCCTTCCAGCTGTATTGAACAAGCCTACGGAGACAGTGACTTTCTCACCTTCTTGTAACCTCAGGTGGCATCACCACTGGTCCACTCATCCCAGCCTTCACAAATTTCTCCCACCCTCCAATAAAGACCCTCCCCATTTCCTTCCAAATCATCCTGTTGTATTGTACATTTCCTTCCTTTCCAAACATATTACTAACTCTAACTTCACTGATACATTCCAATCTCGTCACAACCTCACCACTGCAGAACGAAGAGCAATCTCAACGCTTCGTTCGGAGCCAACCATTATTAACCGCCCTGCTGACAAGCGATCCAACATTGTAGTCATGAATTACTTTGACTACCGATCCGAAACCCTTAAACAACTTTCCGGTCCTGCTTTCTGCCTCTCCCTCGAGAAGGATCTACCAAATCCTTCTTCAGTAATACCCGCTCCTACCTCCAAGTGCATGGATCCCATCAGGGGCTGTCGTAATCCACTATGTTTACATATGTTTCTTTAGTTCATAATGGTTCATGGTGTTCTCAAATCTTGCAACGTTGATTTAACTTATATCCAGATGTCATACAATGATGACATTTTGCACAGCGACGTAAGTCGTGTGACAATACAATATGTCATTCTTACTTTCATGTATGTCTATATATTTTAAAAGCATATTTATATTTATATATATATATATATATATATATATAAAGTATGGACTTCTTTGTCCTAAAATAAATACTAGCCTGCAACGATGTTGGGTTTTGACTGGTTACTGAATACTTTAGGATTTGGGTCTCAAAACATTAGCTTGAGAAAAAAGTATCCGAACACCGACATAACTCGAAAAATTTTTTTTTTAAAGACATACTTTTCTTAAACAATTCATACTAAAAAGTAAAAAAATAATTGTTTATGGATGACTAAAAAGAAAAGCATGGGGCGCGCTGTCATATACAGTCACTTAATAAATTCTTCAATTGGTGCGCCCCATGCTTTTCTTTTTAA
>JAGDQP010030768.1:0-22382 GCA_022664845.1 Lepisma saccharinum | reverse complement strand
CCTCGTCCAGTAGTGGATTGAATATGGCTGTGAATTATTATATATATATATATATATATATATATATATATATGTGTGTGTGTGTGTGTACTGCTGTTGCGCCATAAGTTAAAGCTGAAAGAGATTACAAGCTGATAAATGTAAAGTACAAGACACAATGTGTATAGCGTTATACAACGTTAGGATCGTCCTTGGATTTCCGGTGATATATTCTTTTACTGAAGCGAAAGTGCGTTGGCTTTATACTTCCGGTTGAGCGAGGTCCGTAAAGTGTGGGTACACAAACGTGACATCATCGCAGTAGTTGGTGTCTGTACAGCTTGTGGTTGTAGGAAGGTAGAAGTGCTCAGCTTCCCACGGTTGCTTCAAGTGATGGCGCAGGCGCAGTAGGTAACATTACGATACAGAGAGATACATGAAAAGAAATATAATATTAAAATTCAGTGACACTAATGTTCAGTAACACAATAATATAAATGCAAATGACATGTAAAATCGAAGTGTCCACAATCAAGTCCATTGGTCAACAGTAGGTGAAAAAATAGAGTTGTTTGCATCAGTAAACTTTTGGGTGGACATTGATTTGATTGTGTGCACTTGTCAGAATGAGAAAACATACATATAAATTTGTCACACAAATATAATTGACATAGACAAACATAATTAATATTCAAAATGAATAAACAATTGTTTTAATAAACAAAGAAAGAATAATAATATAATGTCTACAATTAATATTTTTAATTCAGTACTGAATTTGAATCATTTGTTATTTGTCTCTCACAGAGCAAAGAATACCATTTTAATGCACTTGAGAACAAAACGATTGGATATTTAGAAAAAAAGAAACATTTTGGTTAACGGTTACTACTGCTTAATTCAAGAAAAAAGCAAAATATACTTTTTTGTTTAATGGTTAAATGACACATATGTCAAGGAAAATTTGACATTTAACAAAATACTTTAATGTACCTTAATTACATAATTTACATAACAAAACTAAACAATTTACGTAAATGAAGCACAAAATTGTTATATAAAACTATAGGAACGGAACGTTAACGTTCAAATGACAGACAATAAAATTATATGTTAATCGTGTAAATGGTCACTATGGTTAAAAAAAGAGACAATCAGGGAAGAGTTTAACTGTGGTTTGGGTATACTGTGTGTATGTGCCTGTGCGTAGATGACGCGAGTCGCAACGCGAGCAAGGAGGAAAGAAGTTACAAACCATATTAGAAATGATAAGTAGGTAAGAAAAAGAAAGAAAACAATGGGTTTTCTAGTAAAGGCAAAAGTGTTGTGTTGCATATTGTAATGGATTCCGTGTTTTATCCAAACTAAGGAACTGTGGAGGAAAGGGAATTGTATAGGAAAGGAAAGTGTGTAGTATACTTGCGCCGTGCACATGCCAGATTGCACAGAAAACAATTTCTTTCTATGGCAAAGTAGGCCTGGTCTCCTTCAGTCATTAAAATTCCGGCCTGGATCTGGAAAAAATACTAAAAGGAAAACATTTTTTTGTTTATAATTAGTATAGTTTTAAAAATAAAAAAACAGAGCGGGAAAAGTGCAAGGTACATGGAGCATTAAGTCACTGCGTTCCTGTTTAGTATTAAAAAAATGCATAGGGAGAAACACCGTTCCATATCAAATTACATTTACAGGCAATCATAGCGTTACAGGTTTCAAGAATCTAATGTGAGGTCCGTTATTGTGCTGTTGCAGTTAAGCGCTACTAGTTTGCACACGCGTGTTATGATTCCACTCAATGGAGATATATTGTTGCTTCATTTGTTAGGTAGCGCTGGATCCAATACTTCATTATATGGTGGTAAACACAGCAGTTGCTATACCAATTATAAGTGAGACTGCTATCAATACCCACATCCATATAGGGGTCAGGGTTTCAATGGGGTGCAAGGGTGGTTTTGTTACAAAACAATTATTACATTCCATGGGTAAATTTTGTTTTATTGGGTGTGTGTACCAAGAAACAGGTAGCCAGATTTGGACGCGCGCCTTTTCAATGTTGTCGGTAATACAAGGAATACAATGTTGTCGGTAATACAACCGCCTTGTACGTGCGGTTATTAACGGTCACAGTACAGCCGCAAGAAAGCTCTAGTACAAGCACACCAATGTTCGGTAAATTATGTAAAGGAAATTCAATATCACTGCACACAATACTGACTTTATAATGTTTCTGTAAGAGAATTTGCACTGCAGTGTAGTTCAGCGGGTGAAAAATTTCCATACGACCTAGGCCTAAACATTTGTACCGACAGGATAATCTTATTGCATTCGCATCATTTCGAATCACGGCTTGTAAGCTCGGTAGCATAGGTATTTCTAACGTGTCAAAATGCCTAATCAAGCATATATTATCCGTAGCAAGTTCACAGTCTGAAGCTCGAAGTTCATTCGTTTGTTTATTCAAAATAACATGGTTGACTGTGGGGTAGATAAAGCAAACTTCATCCACGTGAGTGAATAAAACAGGTTGTAATTTCAATAATTCATAACTTGCGTTTTGTGTATGTACTGGGACTTTTAGAGCAACTAGCGCTTTTGTGTCGGTAATGACACATTCTGTAACCGGATAAATGAACAAAGAGGTTTTATCATTCGGTTTACAGGCAATAGTAAAGTTATTAGGTTTTAGTCGATTTCTAACCAATTCGAACGTTTTGTTTACACGAGTAATATTCCAGAAAATGGGGGTGTACGTCGTTGGCACATATTTATTAATTTGGAAAAATCTGATTTGCTCCGTAAAGTGATAGTATCTGTCCACAGAATCCACTCTGTATTTCTAAATTTATGGATTCCGTCAATCAAGGCATCGAAATTGTTATTTGTCATTAGTAACTATTTTGCGTGGGTCACATGTACGAAAGGGTAGCCAGTAGACAGTTCGTCCAAAACTAAGTGGTTCGGGTAAACTTTAGTTGATATTAGCCTCCAGTCAATTTCACTGGAGATAACAGTATCATACTCTTTCTGTTATTACCGGAATAGAAGGGGTATAGAGTACCGGTTTGGATATCTTAACCAATTGTAGGCCAGGAGGATCATAGTAGTTAAATCAAGTGCAAATGTGGACTGGGTGAATATAATGCAAAGAATAGCTAGTCATAAAGGTGTTGAGCTACGACGGGATTTGCAATTTGGAGAAGGTGGGTTACCGTATTTACGTGAAACCACAGGTGGAGTTGTCAGTTGAGTGACAGCGGGTTGGGGTGGTGTCTCTACATCATTGGTTTGAATACGGCGTCTCAAAAATATCCAGAGTCTTTTCCAACAAGCATAATAACAGAGACAAAGTGCAAGTACTAACAAAAGCAGGGCTAGAACTGAATAGCCAAGAATTTCCGTTGAATGATGTATTAAATTGATATGTCCCTATTAAGTGTTGGACGAATTAGGTTAGTTTATATTTTACGAATTATGTTTACATTATGGTTTAAAAGCTTTGTCAATTGTTTAAAAGCATTACCAGTCGGTTTAATTGTTTTTCAAAGAGATATTTACGATTTAGTTCATTTTATAATTTATTGTTTTTATTGTGGTAATTGAAAAATTCGGGAGTAGGTCAATAGATGTCACTGCTACAATTTAGTGTTTACAAATGGCGGGCGTTTTAAAAACACCACATGAGCTTGACATTTAAGATGGTGATTAACAAGAACATTTATATGATTAAGTTATATATTATTATTGTTTTGTACAATGATATATAAGATTATTTGAAAGCAATAATATTAAACCGATATAAACTATTGACTGCAAGTATGTAAATCGCCATGTCGGGTTTTCATATACAGAGGAATTCATGTAGGAGAATGTGATGTTTAATAAACCTCTTGATTATTAATTGCTTTTTTATTTAGCATTGAACTGCGTGTAAGGAGACGCTATTATGAGTGCCGGGATCTGTTGAAAAGCATCACAGCACTTTATAATAGTTTGGCTCTAAAGGATTAGTGGTAGGCTGAGTCGTCCCACTGCTTGTAGTAGCTTTGAGGCACGTAAGCTTCCTGTAGTATTTTGTTAGTGCAACGAATATCCAGCCAAGAATCCATTTTCGCCCTGACAATAAAATTAGCCGGAGACAAAACAGAAGATGCTCTGTGTTGAGAGGAAGGACACACAGCAGCAACGTTAATAAATTAGCGGACCATTTCCATATAGCGACCAGCTTTCATCACAAAGAGGTTTTATTATTCAAGATATATATAAATATAGAGGTCCCGTTACAAATTTTTCTGCTTTTGTAGCCCGGGCAATTAAGAGCACGGGCCAAATATATCCTTTAACACGATAAATTAACCATGCTCGGACTAACGTTAGATAAATGTTCCAAACATATAGAATCGAGAAATACGGTCTTTTGGAAGTAATTTTTGAGATATGTAAGGAAAAATTGGAATCGTCTATTGGGGAGGGGGTAAAGTAAGGTAGGTACGCTTAATGTCCAATTTTCATTCAAAGCAGGAGTTAAGGATTCAAATTCCGGTAGTTGCAAATTATGCCCGTCTAAACGTAAGTCTGACTTTGCTCCATACTGCAGGTATTAAGATTCTGAGTTGTAAATCTTTGGAGCTGTCAGACGGGCAGGGGAACTGTGTTGGAATTCTGTAGTTAGGTCCAAGCTGTATTTCGCATGATCATGGTTACGTGATTTCTAAAGATCCGGGTAATTCGGGGTTTACTGGGAAAAACTTTGGTTTAGTGTCGCAAGTTGCCTGGATGGTTGACGGCGGGTTAGTGATAAAATAACGGTTAGATTCCACTTGAGTGATTATTATTCTCGTCGTGGAGAATCACTCATAGTTACAAACTTGTCCGTAACGTTCAACGGTTGTTCCGTTATATAGGGCATGTACGTATACAATCAGGGGAGAATACTGAATTTTCTGAGATAGGGAACATAGCATAAGTTATCTGAGGCCGATAAACAAGTTTGAGCATGTTCATTACGTAAGATTCGAATTCTGTGAGCTTGTTGTACTATGACAGCGGGTTCGTGTTGGAGAATACACGTTTGATTTTTCCAGTGATATGGAATAAAAGTAAACTGTTTTAGTGTGATAAGTCCGTCATCTTTTACGATAGGGATTTTAGTTATGACCATTACTTCGTCATTTGAAAAATGACAACTTGTTGACTCAATTTGGTAATGTTGTAAAAAATTTTCTGCTGGGATTGCTTGTCGGTAACCAAAAGAAGCAATTCGTGACCGAATGCGAACTAAATCACCTTGGAATCGCATGGGTGATACTAATGCTAACGGTAATTTCGATTCTAAAGAGGATTTGTGTATTTCCCGTGTTTCGGTAACCTGTAAAGACTGTACGGTTAATTAAATTAGCGTTAACATTAAAGTTGCTTAAGCGGTTGGACAGTTTGCGTTTCCTGGTCTCGGATTTTATTTAGTTCTTGGTGTATCTGCTGGGATTGCTAGTCGGTAAGCAAAAGAAGCAATTCGTGACCGAATGCGAACTAAATTACCTTGGAGTCGGATGGGTGATACTAATGCTAACGGTAATTTCGATTCTAAAGAGGATTTGTATATTTCCCGTGTTCCGGTAACCTGTAAAGAATGTATGGTTAATTTAATTAGCGTTAACATTAAATTTGCTAGAGCGTGTTGGACAGTTTGCCTTTCCTGGTCTCGGATTTAATTTAGTTCTTGGTGTATCAGGCGCATATCCTGCTGCACCTGAGCAAAGGTTTTAAAGATCGACTCTGTATAGTCTTTAACATTCTGAGAAAAAGAAATGAGGTGACGCTGGTCCTCATGTAATTGCTTTCGCAACTGTTCAACTATTGACGTGAGATCTTTTTGCTGGGCAATGTAAGGAGCTAATTGTCGCCTAGTTACTATATCACAGCACCAATGGAAAATGTCTCCTAAAATGTAAAACCTCTATAGTGCTTATCTTTATTTGTAATGTTAAGCCGAAACGAGTTAGAGTTCACATGTATCTTGAAAGCATTTAGCAAAAGATTTCTAGCAATGGACAAACAGGTGGGCTTGCATGGTTTTGAATTGACATAACTTTTTGAAGTGTGCGTTTTCTAAAGCAAGTAAAGTAGGGTCTACAGCTGGCAATGGGTTCAAAGTTTGCCTGTAAACGAGCGGTATACTACGCTCGAATGGAATTTTTTCTGATACTTGCCTCCATATAATTCCGCTATTTATCGCATCCTTCGGACTGGGAACGTCGGTCCTAACAAGCTGAATGATCAGAAATATGAGATTCGCAACTGGCCACTGCATTCCGTCTGTCTAAAATGAATAGATGATATCAATTCCAAATGATTCAATATATTCTTTCTCCCATTATTTTTGTAGAACACGTAAAGTTAACTAGAGAATTCAGTCCATTTAAAAGGATCGCAAATGACTTTGAAGGTTAGTGAATTTGGTGGGTGTAACGTCAACGCAACAGTAAATTCATGTCAAATTGAAGTTTCGCCTTTCGAAACATACGCCCGATTTTGAATTTCAGGCACATCAGCCAAATTTGGAATTGCAAGTATGTTCTGCTTTTGTGGTACTTGGTTTTAGCGCTTGCTATAACCAGTTGCCTATACTTCGTTGGAAAAATACGTTCATGTATTTTAGGGGGAATGTCTGTTAGGCATGGATCGATGAGTTTTCGTTGCCAATGCGTAATAAAAGCCAAAACGTGGAAGCGGGGTTTTTCTGTCTGTTAATTGTTTTTCTGGATTTATTCTGATTGGTAGCTGCAATTCATCTGGGGAATTAGAACATACATATTCCATACTTAGAAAAAATGGATAATCATAACTACGGGTCTTATTTAAAGGCTGCTGTAAAAGTTTAGCGTTTTCTCCGCAGTGTGACTGATGCGAGGTTCGACTATAAAGGAAGTAAGGTTTCGAATTAAGACGTGGAAATTATTTTTATTTTAACGTTAAATTTTTAAATACCTTATACAGGAAGTTCAGGTATAGTGAAAGGGGAAAAAAGTCGACGAAATACCGCTTTCTGCAGATTCTGACTCTGATTCCGTAATTAATTCTGTGTAGTACCATTCACGCATTCTAGAAGTTACGGGGAGCACGCAGACTCCAGGTTCAGAGGGTCGATGTTTGATGAATGGGCATGTTCATCTTGTGTATGGATATTGTGTTAAATCTTCGCATCCCATATCGTGGATGTCGAACACGTGCGTGCGTGGAAACATGGTTTGAAATATACCTGCTAGAAGCGGACTGATACAATAAATCGTTTGGCCAGGGCGCATACGGGACTGTAAAGATTGGACGATAGATAGCATGTCATCCTGTCCCGAGTTCCACTCTACCAGCGTGTTGCCTACATATGTTTGATATCGCATGTAGGCATCTGGAAAAAGGCATTTAGCGGGTTCAGGCATTTTTGTTATGAAGTGTGCTAAATAGGGAGGTTGGTATCGCCAAGCGGGATGCACTGGCATAGTGCCAATTTCTCTCATAACAAAGCCGTAATTATTAGAGAAAAAGCCTGTTGCATGTGTCATATGGGATACGGTAGCGTCTTGTAACATGTTATCTGCAATCTCTTAAAAAGCTTTTTTTACTTACGTAGTGGTAATGGTATACACAACTGGTTATCTCTTAGAGGGGCTAGAAAAAATAGAAACCAATATTTCGGTTTATCAGCACAATATGGAACGCACATTCTGATTCTTGTCACTTAAATTTCTATGTATTTTATCTTCAGATCGTTACACTTAAACCTATAGATTATTATCATATATGGTTGCATGCGCTACATTAAGTTTAGTAATAGTTTTTAATTAGTTTTACTTTCTTTTCTTATTTTCTCTGTTTACTGTAAAGAATAAAGTCTAGTTTATTTATTTATTCTATATTTCAAATGGCCCATTAAATCCTATCAAAAGGGAAGGGGGGGGAGAATCTGAACAATGTTGACTTTGTGAAGTACGTTTCAATGTGTTATACTTTACCAATAACTTCGAAGTGTCATAAAACTCAATCTAATTACGTGGTTGACTGGTAGTGGGGCCACGATCTGTTTGACCTCCAGAGGTTCCGGGTTCGGGGTTTACGAGTTTTCTGGCTTTGTGGATGATTTTGTCTCCTTTGCCGTGTAGCATTCTTCTTTTTAAAGCGGTTGTTTGGATTCGAGTAACATTCTCGTGCATAATGTCCTTGTTTAGCACATTAAAAACAAATAACTGGATCTTTTCTATCTGAAATTCGCAAATTCATCATTTGCTGAACTAAATTAAAGTTCCTCCGTCCGCGGAAGTTCCTTTGTACATTATTTCCAGTTGACTTACTGGTTGAGGGATGAGTTAATTGATCCACAAGATTTGGGTTTTGTATCGAGCGTTCCAGCGTTCTGAACTGAGACTGAAAACGTGCACGTTCAAAACGTAACATATGTTTCCGTAGCTCGTCAACAGTATTATACTCTTGGCGTAAGAGATATTCCAACAGGGGAGGATGAACTCCTTTCAGAATTTGTTGGACTTTCTGTTGGTCAGTCATATTTGGATCAAGTCTGTTACATAATCTTAAGATTGCATATAGGTATTCAGATACAGATTCAGTTTCTAGTTTCTTTCTGCCAAATAATGCACTGTGATGGTCAGAGCAGTTAGATGAAAAATTTGCTTTCAGTTCTTTAACGAAGTCATTGAAAGAGTCGATGGCATCCAAGGTTTTTTGATAGGTGTAGTAATAATCCTTAGCACAGCCATCTAGATATGCTACTAAGCAATTCTTAACCTCTTTGTCGTTCCAACCATAAATGTTACGTGCTGTTTGGAACCTATCTAGGAAATTATCTGTCATCAGTAGTTCGGCCATAGAATTCTTCAATAGGAAAGTTTGGTTCGATGCATCTCCATCTTTGTCAGCCATTTTGAAAGTTTGGTTTTTCTGAAAGATTTGATCGTCAATTTAATAGGTTTTCCCTTTACACGTTGACCTGGTACGATAGGTCATTCAATCACCAGAAATTAATTACTCAATTATTTTAGTGGGGTTGCTTACTTTAGACCTGCCTTCTCGGTAAGATTCTGTTGTCGACTGAAGAAATGATATCCTTCAGTTTCAGTTGAACTTATTCTGAGCTGAAATAAATTTAAAGAATTCAAACTTTCTATTTCAAAAGGATAAATAGTCTAACTTCTAACTAAAGTTTCTTAATGTAATGTGTACATATTTTGAAATTCAAAAGTATCTCAATATTAAGGGGTTCGCCAAAATGGAAAATCGTCGTTCCCATTTGGGGGGGGGGTCAAAATAATTCCTTTCTCCGTTTGTTCTATAATATGTCAGTCATTCTGAAAATGCTTAGTTTTCAATATAATTCTTTAATATAGGCTAGAATAACCAAACAATCTATACCGATTAAACTGCCTGGGGGAAAATTAGTATAGTTTATAACTTTCCATTCAATTCCTGAATTGAAAAACTAGCGGCTAAATATTACAACCGTGCTATCCCAGCTTTTGTGTACACCTTGTCCAGACTGTTGAAAACTGTGTTCCTTACTGGTCAGATCACATATGAAAGCATTTGGTACGTTGGTAGATTATACAATTTGGAGAGGTTTGTTGTAATTTGTGGAATGTAAAATTAAAATCGCCTACTTCCCAGTTCGAAGCAGAAAGTAGGGTTAGTGAGGGTGGTAAAAGAACGAATGGCTGATGAAGAATCCAAGCTAAAAAATGTCGAGGTATGTATGTCTATGTGTATCTATATATATATCTGTAGTGAGCTGTGCGGAACTACTAGGCCTTAATTTTTGTTATGTTCTTTTTTTTATTTTAGGATATTCGGTGTAGGAAAGCGGACATGTACTCATACTGCAATTCGGTGTACGGAATTGACCACTGTATAATGCTTACGTAAGCAGTGGCTTTACCGTATGCTGGGGAGCAAGTATGTTTACAGTATGTTTGGGAGGAGTGGCTACAAACGACACTACAGGCCAGGAAAGGAGGCATGAAAAGTAAAAAGAATAATCGGAACGCATGGTAGTTGCTATATATAAATGAGGCGTATGGTAAGATGACTTTTTCTTGCTTACTCTTATTGAGATCACATTGTTAACGGGTGGTAACAAAAGAATCGGGTGGCTGGTAAAGTTTCAAACGTTGTGCATTGATAATGAAACGTATTGGTTTGCCTGTGAGGGTTTCCAGTTCACATACATTATGGGGTCTGACTTCCGTTATTCTGTATGGTCCTTTGTATTTGTCAGCTAATTTAGCAGACAACCCGGGTTTTCGGGCATAAACCCTCAACAAGATGAGCTGATTCTTTTGGAAAGAATGCGGTGTACGTTTAATATCGATAATTGTCTTTGCTTTAGCTTGTGAGGTTGAAAATCGCTCTTTTGCTAATTTTCTGATAGAATCAAGATGTTTCTTTAGTTTCCTTGCTGTAGGTTCTTTACAATTGTACGGGACCTCAAGGGCTAACACTGCGTTTCTCCCAAAGACTACCTCATACGGACTGATGCGGCGACGATCGTTGATTGAAATATTATAAGCGGCTGTATACAAAGAAATGTACAAAGACCAATTTTTCTGATGTTTGGAAACACATTTCCTTAAAAAACTTCCTAACACTTGGTTGTGCCGTTGAATCATCCCGTTACTCTGAGGATGGTAACTGGTTGTGAAGTTATGCTTGAACTGTAAGATCGTGGAAACCTCTTGCATCAATTTGGATGTAAAATTGGTGCCTAACAGGTTTGTAGAACTGCTTCCTAGTCATTCCAGTAATAGTAGAGCAGGTAATGAAGCAAAAGTTGTGGATCACTTGTACGAGGTTGAAATCCCAGCATCTTGTAGTAACAGAACTTATTCCAGCATCCAAGTACCTTTGCAGGGTCATCATAGCTACAGACTTCTGGAAAGCAGTAAGCAAAGCATCAATAACGTTGTACATCTTGTTGGATCAAAAAGCAAAGTTTCTATTCACAGCAATCAGCAAAACTTCATCACAATTTCTGAACAGGGTGGTTAGGTACAACTTTTTCCGCAACGTAATAGACACTCAAACACAAAGTTGATAGAGCACTGGAGGAGAGCTTTTTTCTTCGCAGCGTACCAGTTAGTCGAAACACCAGTCAGTCGCGCGCGCACAGTGACGTACAAGAGGTGGAATGTGGGTTAAAAGGGCGTTATATAACATGTGCAGAACAGATGCGCAGTAGCAAGTTGAGAGAAAGTTTTAACTAATTCACAAATGTAGTTATTTATAATTATTATTCGCAATCTATTGATGAATATCAATATTTCGTATTGTTCATAATAAACACCACATAACAGTGTGAGCCATCTAAATTAGGTAAGTGGCAAATCTCGATATTAAGTTTTCGAATCTATCAAGAATAATTTTCGTTACGGTAATATTAAAGTTAAATGCTCAAGAAAGAGAAACTTTATTTCGAAAACATTAAAGTACAATTTTCATGGGACGGCTTCGTAAAACTTTTCTCGGTTAGTCCCGTTAGTATTTGCCGACATAATCTTCAGAATTTGTCGTTCCCATCTTGTTCTTTCATGACAACAGAGCATTCAGTTTACGGGAATAGTATTTCAAACAGCTGCCGCCAACTGAGCCGTAAATCTCCGGATATCATTTATAGTGAAATTCCCGCATTTCAAATATGTTTCCATAAAAAAGGTTTCATCCATATCAGCACAAAAACAACATTTACTAATGTACAGTATTAACTCATACTTAGTGTTCGTGAACTTTATTTAGTGGATCATAATGTATAACATTATTCAAAGAGAGTTTTCCGATGGAAATTTGAACATATTCTACTTCGATAATATTAAAACAACACACTCGAATCTTCTTATATCAAAAGATACTTTCAATACGTTAATATTAAAGTAAAAAAATACACTGATTTTGTAAAATAAAACACTGACATACAAAATTAAAACACTGATTTTGTTTTTCAAAACACTGACATTAAAAATAAAAGCCTGATTTTGCAAAGAAAATTTAACAAAGTAATACCTTCTTATGTTTCTTCAGAATCACACACATTTTAATGATTTGCAAAAACACAACAAGCTTTTTACGTCTCTAAGTCTTAGATTACTTTTCCAAACTCTTATCTAATATGATGTTGAACAAACAAGGAACAGTCAGCTTCACCAGCTAACACCTCTGGTCAGCGAGATCGAGGTTGAGTGAGGTCGACGTTGAAATGAGATCGTGAGTTCGAGGTTTATAGAGGTTGAGGTCGAAATGAGATCGCGAGGTCGACCTTTAGCGAGGCCGAAGTCGAAGTCTTGTCGAGAGGTCGAGGTCCGAGTCCGTCGCGGGGTCGAATGTGACCGATGTCGAGGTCGAAATCAGATCGCGAGTTCGAGGATGAGCGAGGTCGAGGTCGAAGTCATGTCACGAGGTCGAGTTCAAAGTGAGATCGCGAGGTCGCAAGGTTGAGGTTGAGTGAGGTCGAGGTAGAGCGAGGTCCAGGTCGAAGTCCCGCCGCGAGATCGGGGTTGAGCGAGGTTGACTCCAAATATACACCTAGGCGGCAAGCGTTTCCATCATGCCAGTATTTGTGTCTAGCTCTTGAAGTGTGAAGATGTAGCTGTGGAATCGTATATCCTGCTCTGTATGAAGTTAGTGTTTCGACTAACTGGTACGCTGCGAAGAAAAAAGCTCTCTTCCAGTACTCTATCAACTTTGTGTTTGAGTGTCTATTACGTTGCGAAAAAAGTTGTACCTTACCACCCCGTTCAGAAATTGTGACGAAGTCATGCTGATTGCTGTAATTAGAAACTTTACTTTTTGGTCCAACAAGATGTACAACGTTATTGATGCTTTGCTTACTGCTCCAGAAGTCTGTAGCTATGATGACCTTGCAAAGGTACTTGAATGCTGGAATAAGTTCTGTTACTACAAGATGCTGGGATTTCAACCTCGTACAAGTGATCCACAACTTTTGCTTCATTACCTGCTGTATTATTACTGGAAGCAGTTCTACAAACCTGTGTAAATTCTCAAGACATTTTAGATCTTGTAAAATATGGGTTGTCAGTACTATGAAAAGAAAACAACTTGCTTGGGAGTATTATTATGAATTTTTCAACGATCCTACTGAACTAATTCCGGAGGAAGCAGCACTATTCTTTGGACTGGATACACAAGAATACAGTCATGTTACTTTGGAGTCATGGAGCCATGAAGACATTGGTGAATGTAGTGTGGATGAAGATGGTGATTGCAGTATGAGTGATGTGTTTAATATGTCAGACAGTGAGAATAAAGAACTTAGTATGGTGTAGGTGAAGGAGGATAGTGATGAAGTTGCTATGAAGAGCAACGACGATAATGGTGAAGTGATTAATATTACTGCGGAACAATGGATGAAAGAACAAGATGCAGTTATGATGTATGGTGAAAGGAATGGACCACAATTTGAAATTGTAAGCTAACGACATAAAACCCATCCTAATTATCCTTTACATGGACGAGAAATCACAATTCGTTCCGTAGCAACATCAATTAACGATCCTGAGGAGTTTGTAAACAATCTGTTTCAATTTGCAGCAGATCATTTGCTTCATGATGTAGATCAAGAGTTGTTTTACTATAGAAAGTTCAAATTGATAGTTAGGAAAGCCTATATTCATTCCATTTAAATTTCGAGCTCATATTAGTGGAGAAGATATCTTGAGAAAGATTGAGAATGTTTTAAACTGGAATGAGACATTCTTGTTAGGCGAGAAGGTAGTAAAGTAAACAACACCGATTCAGTTCGTGGACAGGGATGACCAGACAAAGTCAAATATTTACCATTTGTAAATTATCACCAGAAGCATATAATTCCAGTTGATGAACTTCCTAATTGCCTTGCCTTAGTATTAGCAAAACTACGAGAGAATAAAGAATTTGGAAATGTGAATTATGTTATTCGGCAGCTGTAGATTTACTTAGTAAGAATGAAGGCACCATGGAAGATGTGGACAAGTTTCAAAAGTATCTTGGAGACGAATAGCAAATTATACGGTATGCACGTATGTCAGAGTCACGAGAGTATGTCAACATGTTTGTTGGACCGTCAGCATAGAGGAAATTATTCTTGCGATATGAAGACAACCACTTCGATGTAATTGAGATCATTACAGCATTTCTGGGAAGTGATGGTTATGGTGATTATTTTAATAAGGAACGCCGCTTTCATAAATGTGAATATTTATATAGGTATTGTGAAGAGTATTATCCAACATGCAAAACGACGATGAAAGTAAAATTCAGTGTAATAAGTGTTATCGTACATTCGCTAATCAAACATACTTTGATAGCCACAAGTCGAGAGAAAAAGGTAAGCCTGTATGTGACTATGTACACCTTTGTCCAGAGTGTGGTATCAAGATAGATATATATGTCTACAGAAAGTCTAAACATGTTTGTGGTGAACATTTTGTATACTGTGTTTGATGTATGTCGATGAATTGCATTCGTGTTTTGTAAAGCCAACAAAACCAAAACGGGTAGAGTATATTTTGTATATAATATTTGAACTTGAGACAATGTTGTTGGAAATAGATGAAAATGTTGAACGTGAGCATCAGCCCAACTTAATTTGTGTAAGTCTCCGTTGTCATAAATATAAAAATATCAATGACGAAAATCGTAAATGTACTGTGTGGTAGTTCAGAAGGTATTAAGAATTTTGTATTCTATAATATGGAGGTATTTATTAATGACGTACTGCAACAAGGCTCCAAGTTTATAAAAGTGGTGGCACTTTCACACAACGGATCTCGGTTTGATATATTATTTGTTGCCCGAGATTTATTGGAGCATCATAAATTAATTCCTCATTTTATTACTCGAGTGGATAAAATTATAAAGTTAACTGTAAACAATATCATTTTTAGAGACACGTACTTGTTCATGGGAGTTCAATTGGCTATAATTCTGGGTTTGGATGAATCTCTCAAGAAAGGTGATTTTCCATACTTATTCAATACCCCCAAAATCAGAATTACAAAGGACTGTATCCCAAACTTGACTTTTATGATATTGACAGCAAATCACCTGAAGAGGCAGAAGTAATTGCTGCATGACATCATGATTGTGTAGAGTTGAAAAAGATCTTTGATTTCCAGCATGAATTGCTTAGAACATTGCCGGAATGACGTCCGTACTTATCGTAACATTGGCTAACATTCGGTTTTCAAATCTCCTTGAAGTTCAAATAGATGGACATCAATGTTTCTTCATACAAGCGCCATTGCTGCGTCCCCGATGGAATGCTTTCGCTCTCTTTATTTACAAGAGAAACTGTATTCCAATTATTCCTCCATTATGGTTCCATCATCGTGATCATCAAAGCGCGCCAATGGCTTAACTATATAGAACATGAGCACAAAATGGTGGTGAGGTACAATTCAGACATTTTAAATTGGATGTATATGATAAAAAGTCGCACTGGGTTCGAATTCTATGGGTGCCACTGACACGAACATACTTGTATATCGCAACTTCGAAATCTTCCTATTGATGATGAAGGGCGTACTTTACAGGATCGGTATGATACAACGTTAGCTAGAAAATAATTTCTTGAAACTACTTGCGGTGTAAAACTTCTGGAACAATGGGTTGGCGAATGGGATAAGGCTGTTAAAACGTCTCCTGAAATTCCAGCATTCATTCGAGAACATTGCCATAATGTTGAAGAACCATTATGTCCGAAAGACGCATTTAAGGGAGGGCGCACAGAATGTTTTCGTTCATAGTACAAGTGTGATGAAAACGAATATCTGGAATATGTTGACGTCTCTTCCTTGCACCCATGGGTTATCTCTAAGAAACCTCTGAATACTGAAACTGTAACTATAATTAAGAGGAACATGCTTTCAAAGAAGTATTCTGTACTCCTGAGCTTCCTGCTGCTTTAAAGAGAGGGTATGTTATACCTGACACGTATTAATTTTTATGAAATGGAAATGAAGGAGTTTCAAACCCTATGTTGACAGAAAATGAAACAAGAATCCAGTGGGTTTCTTTCTGATTGTACTACAGAAGAGCAAAACCATACATATATTACAGGTTATGCCCGACATGAAGGAATAAGTCTCGAGTATGACAACATCGAAAGTAATGAAGAGCTGAGATATATTTAAAAATCTTTTAAACTCTTCATTTGGAAAATGTGGGCAGCGCAGCGATTTACCAAAGAGAAAGGTTGTAACTGGTGTTCAAGAATTTCTTGAAATTGTAAGAGCACTTCACTTGGAAATATAATGTGTAGTTCTTGTAGGACCAAAATTATTGGTGACATATAAAGATTTGGAAAATGAGAATTCACCATATCCATTTACAAATTTGGCTGTAGCATCATTCATATCTTCATGGGCTAGACTCCGATTGTTTGAAATGTTAGATACTGTGGGGATAGAAAGAGTAATTTACTGTTATACAGATAGTATTATTTATATACAACGACGTGATGAACTAGTCTTGCTACCTATAGGGAATTATTTAGGCGACTTAACTAGAGAAATTAAAGAAGGTGGGAAATGTTCATCTTCATTGGCGGTGGTGCGAAATATTACGCGTACTAAATTCGCAATATCCATAAAGGGGACTTTGAAGAGTTTTGCAAGGTTCGCGGTGTCAAACTCAATCATCGTGCAACGTCAGATCATAAATGTTCAGCAATTTTATGATTTGATATCTCACAAATATGACAGCAAAATAATCTTTAATCCAAATAATATATTGTTTAAATCGGGATGTAATATTGTATCTAAAGGACAAAGTAAACGACACCGAGAGGTTAACAACAAGAGGCGTAGATTAAACCCTTCCAATAGTGAGGACTATCATATCTTACCTTATGGTTACCATATAAAATAAAAATTTAATGTAAACTTTCCCAAGAAACTTTTGTATTTTAATACCCCAGTACCAAGTTTCTTTTATTATGCAAGAGGATTGTTAATAATCCGTACCTATTAAGTAACTGCAATTTATTTAAGTAACTCGAATACTTTGTATATCTTGTCTGAATTCATTACGAAGTTTTGTAAGCATTCAACATACAAACCAATAAAAATTCATACAAACTTGTAAATAACCAGCAACTTGATTTTGTGTAACCTCTGACACCCTAACTTGTATTTGTAACAAAAATTGTACTTACTCTTGATTACGTAGAATAGTTTTTTCCTACAACATGATTTTTTCATTTCTTTTACCTAGTTGGCAGCACTGCTAATTTTAAGTGTCTCTCAAATGATGTTCGTGATTTTTTAGTTTCGAATTATCCTTATTATTTATTTTTATTTACCTAGTTGGTAATTTTCGTCATTATTTAACAATCTCACTTATAGTTATTAACAAGTTTGAATTGCAACAAATTCTCAGAAAATTATTTAATTATTTAATTTCACTTGCATTGCCGAATCAATGCGCGTTGTTTAAGAATTTTTCTTGAGAAAATTTGAAAGTATTAAAGTGCTTTGAAGAAAGGAATCTCCAGCAAAATATATTACCAAGCCACTGCTTAGGCTTTCTTTTTTCTTTATTATTTTATCTCGTAGTTTTAATTTGTAAAGTTGACATGAAGTTGGTAGTGCCTCTTGACTAGCAGCCAAGCGGTCTGCCTGATAACGGCACTGAAACTTTATACGTGCTGCTCCTTGCCTTTTAGTCTGAAGTGCACTCAACCTCGTATAAAATTAAGTAGCTGAATTGACATGGATTGCTGGCAGCCTAGCATCTGGGAGATCGTGGGTTCGAACAGTATTGGAGCTTGGTACTGGAACCAAATGGTGAGCGTTATTAAATCAGTTGGATGACAGGAAGGTATCTTCAACTTGAATCGTATGATATATCTAGGGTTCGAAATCCTGTATTTTTGATCAGCGTATGCATCTTGGGTTTACTTCCAAAAGTAGGGAGTGACCACCTGAAATTAGTTTGTACCATAGTCTATGTGTTATAGGTTAAGAATATGTTGAGAACTGATGTCATGGTAATCCTATTAGCGCAGCTGTAGGCCTACTAGCGAAGCTGTAGAGCTCATCCTCCTACCGTTGAGATCGGCTATGTAATAGACAGACACTTTGTGTATTGCACAGACAATACAAGTTTGAATTGATTCATAAAACAGCCAACTAAAATTATGAAACCTTACTTCTTTGTTCTGATTCTGCGTGGACATGGAAAGCATTTGTATGTTCACATTGCAATGCAATGCTTAGGAATTAATTATTTTATGTGGCTAGCGAAAACAGAATTGAATATGGGCGACCAAGATAGCTTGAAGTTTGAAACTAGTTATTTACGAGTTCGGATTATTAGAAATCCTCGTTGTGGTTGCTTCGAATTCTATCTACAGTGTTGTAATTAAAAGGTTCCCTACATCAGAGACGTGAAATAACTTGGAATCGAGTTGAGTATTTAAACAATAATAAATCATACAGAATCGAGTTGACTAAAATGAATATGCCTAATATCGACTAAAGATATCATCAAAAGAGAGCAATAAAAATGGACTGGGTTTACAATCTTGATTTTAGCTCACCAGAAGGACTGATTGGCTTGACAAATCATACAAGTACATTGTACTATTGAAGCTGTTCTAATAATTATATTTATTTATTTCATGTTCGCTATATCGTGCTGTGAATTACAAGTTTTAACTTCCAGGCCAGCAATCTGAAGAACTAGCTATTAAGGTGTCAAATCCAATGATTCTTCTTTTCCGACCCTGATATATAAAATTGAAAAGTTGTTTCGTATGTCTAATATTCAATTTCCTGGCTAGTTTCTTGTTAAACGCCTTAAGGGATCTTCTATGGAAGAACCCTAGGAAGCACTAAAGAGGTTCACATTTAAATCTTTAAATGGACGTTAAAGATTAACAAGATATATATGCAGCGTATGGCGAAGATACTCCTAGTACACGCCATATAAGATTCTAGCCTGGTTCCAAACTTTTCCCGTCTCTCTAGTTTGCTTAATTCTGAATTAAAGCCATTTTTTGGATACCATCTTGGTAATTTCTTAAGTAGTTCCAAGGAAGATAGACCATTAAGAGCGATCCTAGTACATTGCTTATACGATTCTAGCTTTGTTCCAAACTTTTCCCATCTCATTAACATTCTCCATTCCTAATTAAAAGAGTTTTCTTGGATACCGTCTTGGAAATTTCTTAAGGAGTTCCAAGGAAAAGAGAGGAATAAGATAATTCTCAGCACATTGGATATAGAATTCTAACATGAACACAACCTTCTACCGTCTCTCTTCATTCCTAATTAAAAGCATTTTCTTGAATACCATCTTGGTGGTTTCTTAACTATTTTAAGAGGCTCGTATATAATACTCGTAAGGTATACGAACAAGAACATTCCTAGTACATTGCTTATACGATTATAGTTTGGTTACAAGCTTCTCCCATCTCCTTAGGTTACTTCACTCCTAAGGAAAAACATTTTCTTATACACCACCTTGAAAGCTTCTTAAGGAGTTCAAAGGAAGATCAAGGCATAAGATCATCCCACGTACACTTCATATAGGGTTCTAGCTCGCTTCCAAACTTTTCCCGTCTCCCTAGTCTGCTTAATTCCAAATTAAATATATTTCCTTGAATACCATCTTGCCAATTTCTTATTATATAGGATCATATTTTATCAAATCTTTCAGATCGAGTCCTAAGATCATTTCTACTGTATTTCATATACATAGCTGACTTGGTTCCATCCGTCTCTAATCGCGTTAACACCCTCCATTCCTGTTTAAAGCAATTTTCTTGGAGCTCTTAGAAGATTCCTTGGACACTTCTTAAGGAGTCCAAGGGAAAAAAGACAAATAAGAATACTCTTAGTATAATCGATAAATCCTACTATAGACATCGAACGTTCTACATTAAAAAGTAAAATTTCTTGGCCACTTCCTTATTAAACGTCTTAATGATTAAGAAACATCTTAAATAAATCTTAAGATTTCGGCCTTGTTATTTACGAGTTCGATGGTTTCCTTCACATGCAACTATTAGTTCCGTCACATTCTAATTATTAAAGGGGTTCGTATTTGTTACGAAATTCTTTTTAAACGTCTTAAGATTAACAAATGTCTTAAGATTAAGGAGGTATAGTTATTACTTATCATATATACTAATTAATAATTAGAATTCTTATAGAATTCGAATGTACAAAAACTCAGAAAGTTTTACTATCGTTTGGTATATTACTCCTCTTTCTGCGATAAGTCTATCGTAAGATATTCAATACCTTAGAAACTATCTAAAGAAATATCAACTATATCAGCTTTGTCTTTGATAAGCCTCTATCGAAGATACTTATAAAAATTTATGCATATCATCATCACTCCCTCACTGCTCAAAAAATCAACTAGCCAGCTGCAACCCTCCAGTCTTCCCTTCTAGTCGTGTGCAACCACAGTGAAAATTTATGTGGCAAGGGATACAATACCTATTCATCCCAAAGTTCAACCTCTGACAGCTAACAAAATTTACGACCTTTTAGATAATATCCATCCCCCTCTTTTCCATTTCCATTGTGGACTAATCAGCTTCCACCACTACTCCAAAGTATCTACAAGTAACGCATCTTAGTCTAAATCGCTACTAGTTGTTACGTCATCATCTGAGAAGTAACCTCACCCCTGAACGATGTTTGGAAGCAAATATTACGAGCCGGAGCACTTATATATATATATATATATATATATATATATATATACATAGAACGACGATAGTATAAACCAGCGTATTTCATTATGGCTCCCATCAATGCTGCATCAAATGCAAGTCACAGCAGTGACAGTGACGAGTCTCACGAACGGAGCAGATCTCGAAATGAAAGAACTGTAACAGGTAATAATGAGAAGGAAAGTAATCCTAAATTTTTGAAGAGTTCCGAAGCTTCAGCAGGAAATATGGAGGAACTTTTACGCAGTATAGTGGAAGACAGAAGACGTGAAAGAGAAGAAGAAGATAATAACGGAAGGCAAAATGAATTGAAAATTTTCAGAAAAGAAATAAGCAATTTTAAAACAGTATTTCTAACACTGTGTGACGAAATTGAAGCCAGAATACAGTGAAGTAGTAATAAATGTTTATATGTAAACGAGGAAGTTAGTATATCAGTTGTGGATAATAAAGTTTACGACTTACAAGAAAGTAATACTCAAGATAACAGAGATGAAATGGTATGATGGAAACTGGACGAGTTAACGTACAAGAAAAGTACCGTATTGAATATACTAATAATAAGAAACGAAAAGGAATGGTAGAAAAGGAAACCAATGGTTGGAAAAAAGAAATAGAAATGAAGAAGAGAAAAAGAGAAGAGCGCCAGTTAGAGTTTGAAAGACAGTTGAAAGAAAAAATAAATACTCTAGTGAAGAAGAAGGCAAATGTGCAAAATAAGCCAGAAACGACGTTACCCAGTGAATCAGGTTATAGGGAAAATGAAGGAAAACATGAAGATGATCGAGCTAATGAAGTTATGGTCTTATACTTAACTTAACGAGTGAATATAGTGAAATCAGTAAAATCTACAGAAGTAATTTTGAAGCGAGCAAATCGTGGAAATGTCAGAAATTGTATGTTCAGACAAATGAAAGTTACAACTACAATTGTGACACAGGAGGTTAAGAAAGTGAGAAATGAGGAGGCTGTTATGACCAAGGTTAAAGCCAATCAAAAGTGTAATGTTATTGCCGTGAATATGAGTAATGGAGTTAAAGGTAAATCAAAGCAAAAGATTCTAATAAGTAACGAAAAGATATGTAAAGGAAAGAAAAAGAAAGCTAGATGGAAATTGAAGAAAAAGGACGATCAGGAAAGTAAGGAAAAGCGAGTTATAGTAGAGAATACAAGTAATGGTTTAGAAACAAAGAAAAAGAAATCTAGATGTTGTGGTCACGGTAATAAGCGTAAAGTATACGGATAGCTCCAAAGAGTAGAAAATCGAAGCGTCATAGTATACCTAACCCCCGAACAACAAATCCTTTGTTTTTAGACTTTGGAGGAATTACCGAAGACAAATCCAAGGGATGGAAGTGCTAGAGAGGATCAAGTGAAACAAGAAGAAATACAAGCTCTCGAATCGCCTTGTTTAAATATGGCACCTGATGACCTTTCTAATGAGATCAATGTGTTAGGTAAGAAATATCCTATCATTCGCATCTATCCATGGGAGAGGCATAAATCTGAATCAATTTTCATAAATGATCAATGCAAATCACGTGGTACAGATGAGAAGATGGTGAAGACGTATAAGATATGGGCAGAAAGGTTGCGAAAACTGAAGGAGAGAGTTTATCAATTCTGGGAACAACGGATATTGAATCATATTGAGGAGCGCAAT
>JAGDQP010030767.1:0-22384 GCA_022664845.1 Lepisma saccharinum | reverse complement strand
TAAAATAGAAGTTAAGATTTTTACTTCTTCTCGTCTTAAAAAATATATTTTTCTAGGTTCAAATTTATTATTAATAATTGCTTTCCTTCATTTGTAGTACATTATATAAAATTAGTGACTATGGTTTAGGGTAGGTTAAGTAAGGTCAGGTTCAGTTATATACCTTTACTCTTTCGTTTCTTTCTTTCAAAATACATTTCTATCTGTTTGTACGAACTAGAACTTACCTAATCTCCGCTAACCCATGGTAACTAAAAATGCAAGTCGGGAGGGCGAATAAGCGCCCCCAGCAAGTGAGATTTACTTTCTTGAAAGATATTCTGAAATCTAGGATGGATATATATATATATATATCTCCCAACCCGTCTGGTCAGCGTGGGAGCAGTAGACCAACTCCTCCCTTCGGGGAGAGGCCTCATCCACTGGTGGATTGAATATGGCTGTGATTTATTATATATATATATATATATAAACCGCTGAGGGTAGCGAGTTTAATGGCTGATTTAACAACACATTTGTTATGGTCTGTTTAGCTAAGTGGTTAGCAGGTCATACTCTCATTCGAAAGGTCTCTGGATCGATTCCACGAGTTGCTTTCCAAATATTTTCTGCTAGGGATTAAGTGCTGTAAATGGTGCTCTCGATTGCTAATGAAAGAGGTTTATGCTGCACAGGAGAAAAACACAAGACAACACGAGAGAAGGGGCAGAGGGAGAGAGACGTAGACTGTGTATTCATAAGCGTTAAAATTTCATTTATAAAAAGGTCTTGCGTCATTTTTCTGTCCCTCTCTTCTTGTTTCCTCCTCTCTTTTTTCGCTCTTTCCCTGTCTTCTTCCATGCTTTCTCTTTCTTCTTTTATTTCTTTCTTTCTCTCTCTCTCTCTGTCTCTCTCTGTGCGTGTGTGTGTGTGTTTGACTAAGACAAGAATTTGATTTTCGTCCATCTATCTCATGTTTCTCTACATGATGCTGAACGAGTTAATTCTTCCTTGCTCCAAATGGAGGAATGTCCTGGCATGCCATGTTTTGGAGCATGTTTGTAGTCATGGTGGTTGTGTAACTAGTAGATGTACAGTGAAATAATTCTCCCAGAGGAAAGAACTCTTATTTCTTAGCACTCCATTTATTTTTGTAATTGGCTGTATGTACATTCAACATGCTGCACAGAAAGAAATAAAGATTAACGGAGAGACAATAGGGATAGTTGATGAGTATGTTTACCTAGGCCAGCTCAGAACTCGGAATGCTAAGTTGACTGATGAAATAACTAGGAGATGTAAAACGGCGTGGAGTTCGTTTGGAAGACTACACTTTATTTTCAAAAGGAAACTACCAATGTGTCTGAAGCGCAAAGTTTATAAGCAATGTGTCTTACCTGTGACGATGTACGGCTGTGCAACCTGGACATTGAATGCGCAAACAACTCAAAGGTTAAGAGTCATACAAAGGGCAATAGAAAGATGCATGCTAGGAATAACTAGGATGGACAGGAAAACAAATGGATTCGCGTACAAATAAGGTAGAAGATATAATGAAGAGTGCGACGAAGATGAAGTGGAAATGGACCGGTCACATAGCTAGACGAACAGATGGAAAGTAGACAACAGATGTACTACAGTGGATTCCTAGAGAAAGGAAACAACCGATATTACATTCAAGATGGGTAGATGAAATCAAGCGTTTTTCAGGAGCTACGTGGAAGAGAGTAGCAGCAGACCGAGATATGTGGAAAGAATAGGATGAATATGATGATGATATATACACTCTGCTCTTTCATTATTTCACTATAAAATAATTTCAGGAAATGTCTAAGAGTTTAAATTTAGCCATAAACAATAAACAGAAAAATGAAGCTGAAATAGATCTGCAGTTCAATTTTTAAAACGAAAGTGGTATAAAATTAACAATAACTGGTCACTCGGGACGGGCGTAAGTCACAGTGCTGCTTCCGCCTATACAATTAATTTTATCTTATCTTATAACTGGTCACTGAAAAGAATTCCTATTATCTTGAATATTTATAACATGTGTTAAACACATATTTATAATGTTTATAATATGTGTTTAACGTAATTTTGCAAAACAGGTAGGTATGGCCACTTGCAGAAAAATGGTTTTCCGGTTTCCGGAAATAACATTTTCCGGTTTCCGAAAAATGTTCCGTTTTCCGGGGGAAAATCTGTTTTCAGTTTCTCGGAAAGTTTTCCGTTTTCCGGAATATTTTTCCTTCTTCCGGAA
This sequence comes from Lepisma saccharinum, assembly GCA_022664845.1. Classification (NCBI taxonomy): domain Eukaryota; kingdom Metazoa; phylum Arthropoda; class Insecta; order Zygentoma; family Lepismatidae; genus Lepisma; species Lepisma saccharinum. The sequence continues at coordinate 20,145 of JAGDQP010030767.1, read as the reverse complement.
AATTTTCTGCTTTCTGTTTCAGTTTTCCGGCTGGAAAAATGTAGCCATCCCTAAGAGAAAGTTCTTAGTTACAACCATAGAAATCCAGTAGAGTCAGGAGTAGCTCTGCGAACGCCTCGTCACTTGAAAGTTGGGCGAGAATATGTTTTGTATGGCTAAACAATTGTTTGTTATAGCTGTTTGTACTTCGGAAGAAAATGCCAATCCTCTATGCAGCTTACGGTTGTACTGGCAGTGAGAGATTTCGGAAAGAAAGTAATATATCGTTTCCTAGTAGTAATTAACTAAAATCATTTTAATCCGTGACAAATAATTTGTACATATTGTAACAGAGGCAAGAGAAGTATGTAAAATTATTTGGATTAGGGCGTTAGTCGTAGGCTAATTAAGATACACGTTTACTTACCCCCAGTTTTACAATCCAGATTTCCTTATTGTCATAATACTTACACTCTTTCTCTTCATTCTTTAGATCTTTCTCAACTATGATACAGCATTTCTAAGTCAGAAGTTTACTTGTGTACTTGGTATTAATATTGTTTTTAGGACACTAGGCAATATTCACCGGTTGTCGTCCGCTCAGAACTAGTGTTTAGCCATGTAGGTACCAGTTGTTGGTCACGTTCCAAACAAGAGAAATATCCATTAAAAAAAACGAATTCTTACATTCAGAAATACTTAATCATTTTCATTTAGGTCTATTGAAAAAAATGTGGTTATATTAGTCTTGCAAAGACTAATAATTTTAGTAGTTCTAAGCCCATTTGATGTGCTGTCAGAACGACTTGTTAGATTATTAACAACAATGATGATGATGGGTGTTCTACTCGACGGAAACTCCCAGAGCTAGGTGAATCGATGGTGATGTGCCATTGCCTTCCATCCCCTGAAGATGACGTCCTAAGGATAGAACCTACAGTTTAACGTGCGTTCAGAACCACTTGTATCACCGCCGGAAACCGAACCAGGGACACCTTGATTACACTATTGAAACAATTAGGGTTGCCAACTGTGGAAAATAAAATTACCGGCACTTCCATTGATCACTAGGTATGATGTGAAGTGGTTGTATAAACCATAGGGGGATGGATATAAACTGCCCTGAAAAAGGCACAAAGAATCTCCTTGTGACGTAATCGATAACTAGAACTGGTGAACAATACATAGAAACACCCCTTCCCTAAAAAAAATAGAAAGTGGAAACTAGGACAATTTATTCCTCAACTTTAAAAGAGCAAGAAAATGCAACGAAGTAGCAAACATAAGAAATAGAAGGCGAGATATTTCAGAAACACGGGTTTAGTTTCATGTTTGAGAAAGGAAGTTACAATCTGTAGCGCCTCGACGCACCAGACAGCCCCGTTGAAGTCACGTTGGCAGCTAACTCCTGTTAGCCTGTTCACTGATATAAATATTGGTATGTTGGTCTGGCGAACTCAATTCTCTGAATGCTGCTGTCTCTCTATAGCTTCTATATTGTCAGTTCGTTTTTTGTCCTTTTCGGGAAAGAGGCAAATTCCACGGCTCAACAGACTTCCAGGGGAAAATGATGGACCATGGAATTTAAGTGCCTTGTTGTTTAACGCGTCTGCCCGCAAGAGTCTTTGCGCTATAACCACAAATAACATTATCTTGGTTAATAGATATTTAAAAGAAAAGGAAATAGGCTGTTTAAATAGGTTACTATAAGAGAAGTTTTACAAATGTAAAGTATGGGGTTTCTCAAGGAACTGTCCTGGGACCAGTTCTATTCTTAATAATATATATTAATGGTTTATGCAGTGTATTAAAATAATATTGTACATAATTCATATATTCAAACCAACATTCTATTGTCTATATAATGTTAACTTGTAAAATTATTTTGCTTGAGTGAGAATCAGCGCAGGACCGGGATAGGGATCTTGTGGAGTTCCGGATAGAAAGACCGGACACTGTTTCTTAAATCACCAATGTTTTCTAATAAATTGTAAAGCTGCTTTTGTTTGGGTGGGTAGCAGCATCAGAACAGGGATCTCCTGGAGTTATGGGTTTCTAACAATGCTGGTTCACTAATCAAAATGTAATTGGATTTCAATATGTTTTCAATAATTTTTCAAAATTTCAAAGTATTGTAATTGGTTCCACAACAAGGTACTACATCCGCTGTGAACCTACAGCACGAGCGTGATTTGGAGAAGAGATTAGGTTCCTATCATGGATCCCTGAGGTCGTCTCATCACTAAGGATGCAGCAGTAGATTCGTCGCCTCTGCTGTGCTCGATCGTGTTAATTTATAGGATTAATGAGGTGGCAATTCTCAATCAGTAATAAAATTTGCCCTTAAGCAAATTCATGTTTGATGAGACTACGAAAATCATATCTCATTCAACCCAATTTGTAAGAGTGTGAATTCTAAACAATTGCCCTAATAATATCATAATCAAATTCCATTTTAGCATTCGAGAAAATCGTATTTATTAAAAGCATTACTTATTGAAAGAAATTGTAATCTGACAAATACCATTCCATCACCTTCGTTTAATTGTAGATGAACATAATTTAAACTAATAAATATACCTTTCATATTTCACTTATTGTAGTGACAGATCATCACTTACTGCTATGGTTATAGATATCTTGTTTAATAAGATGAGGTTGTATTCATATATGTTGACCTTTGTAATGGAATGACCTAAGGTTGACTTTTGACGACCAGGCATCCAAAAAGTTTTGCTGTCAAAACGCTTTTATTACAATAACTACGTAATTAAATAACGATAGGACGTTAGCACACAACACATTAATACACATGATATGGAGATGAGCTATCATACTAAATCGATCATTCCTTATAGTAACAATCTGATAGGGAACTCAGGTTCGTTGAATATATGGAAATGATGTCATTCCACAAACTTCTATTTCAATAAGTGACGTTTAGCGATTAGCTACAAACTCTTGTCATTATGTTATATTACGATTCCATGATCTCTGTTAAGATCATAGATATTTTCGACCGAGAAACATACTACCATTTTCATCGACGTCCAAAAGAGGAAGTGTTTATATCAACAAACTGTATTAAGAAAGAACATCTCTGATAACCGCCCTATATGCTTTTTAAAGAGCCTTTCTGAATGGCTGAAAAGGAAATCGAATCTTATCTGGAGTAACTTATTTGTTGTCTTTTCACTATTCATAAAGCATTATTTCTATTCCCCAAGATTTCTTCATTATACAAATCTTTGATACCATGATGTAGGCAATAATGTCAACAGTCCACTTTTTTTTTTTATTTCTTTAAGATGATTGTCCGTAGTCGTCTTTTCTGATTTGTCTCTAATTGTCTGTAGTTTCTGTATTTAAAAGAAACTTGTTCTTAACAGAATATAACGTTCTTTCAGTCTATCAGATCAGAGACCGATAACCACGTCTCAAGTGTGATTTCTTGAGTATTTAAAATTTTCGCGAGTCGCGAAATTCTACTGCAATTATTTCCATTGTTATTGAAAATGTATTTCGTGCATAATCATTTTTCTGGCACACACTTAAAGCAGCTATTTGGTGATCATGACTGTAACAATGCTGTGGTAATTGAAGTTGATTCAATACTAAAGTAGCAATTCTTTCTTTACTTTCAGAGACAAACCATTGTTAAAGTAATAACAGTGACATCAGAAGATGTCTTCTCCTACACCATAGTTTCTAAATATGGTAAAGCTGGTGTCTACAACAGTACATTACAGCTCCAAAGCTCCTATGAAATCAACGAACTCGAAGATCAAGGTCTCATGAGACCAAAGGAATCTCCCATCATCCCTTGTGTAACAGATATAGTTTATCTTCCAAATGCCAAAGCATTGGTTTATACAACATCTGACAGACGACTGCACATTTACGAAATTAAAGGCTTCTGCCATACACCGTTCTACGTGGTGGAAAAGTTGAAGAATGTTGGACTGTGCATGACGTACGCTATGGATCTTGACAACCACAGAATAGGAATTACCAGTGAAGGGAATGAAGAAGAATTCGCTGCAATTAAGAAATCTCTGCTTTTCATTGGTGATGATTGTGGTGACGTAACAACATTATGTTTTCATTGCCCGAAGAAGTCGTTGTTCGTGAAGCATGATACTAAAAAAATTACTACTGTGTACTTGTCGGTAAGTGAAAAAAAACAACTTATTTTATACATATAATCACGTTCAAATTTTATGAAGCTCACTAATCATTGTTTAGGTTAGGTTAGGTGTTTTTTTTGTTTTGTTTTGTTTTTTAATTTATACGCTATCCACTCTAGTTCACAGCAACGATAGCAGGTGGCTGTGACGTCGCGAATATTTTCTAAATTGAACGAGTCCTAGTAGCCGTCCATCTACAGCATGGAACAATTAAACCCTATTGCAGAGCCATCTACCAGTGTTCTGTCGAAGTAGAAGATGTGTTGTATCGCGTGTAATGAAAAGAAATGAACGGAATCAGCATGCTTGGTTCCCATCCCGGCCTGAACCTTAGATGCGTAAAGGGCATAAATAAAAATTCAAATAATTTTGTACTCTATTTTATTCTTGCTTTTAGTCAAGAAGCCTCCAAATAAAAAAAAAATCTTCAATTAGATTCATCTTTTTGTCAGTGGTGATATCTAGTGTCAGTCATCGCGATACTAACAGCATTCCATAGCTCGAAGAAGTGTGTTGAATATAGGAAAGTAAAGATAAATCAATTGCTTCAGATAAACCTTTGTATTAATCTGTTATACAAGTTACTTGTGCCGAAACTGTTCCCTACTCCAAAATGGCAGTCGTGGCTAAGGTAACAATACTTCTAGGTAAAGAAAAAATGAAATCACGATGCGAAACGCGGTAAATTTATCATGGGGAAGGTTTCTGGGTCTATGTCAGAACTCCCACTGGTTAGAACGCCCAAAGAAACGGTCAGATCGCCCACCAAAACGGCAAAATACGTACATTTAGAAATGGTCAGAACGCGCACCGAAATTCGAAAATAAGTCTTAAAATGAATTTAAGTAAAACAAAAGTAATGTACAATGAACATGCTGCAAAGAAGGAAATATTGATTCACGGAGAGACAATAGGCATAGTTAATGAGTATGTTTACCCAGAGCAGCTCAAACCAACCTATGCAAAGTTGACGGATGAAATAAATAGAAAATGCAAAATGTGGAGCTCGCTTGGATCATCACATTTTATTTTCAAAAGCAAACTGCCAATGTGTCTCAAGAGTAAAGTTTATAATCAATGTCTGTTACGTGTGATGATGTACGACTGTGAAACTTGGATATCGAATGCGTAAACGACTCAAAGATAAAGACTCACACAAAGAGTTATGATGAGATGCATGATATTAACAACTATGGACGACTAATGTATTACATTGGATTCCCAGATAAAAAAAAAACGACCGAGACGACATCCAAATGCAAGATGGATAGATGAAATTAAATACTTTTCAGGAGCTACATTGATGAGGATTGCACCTGAGCGAGATATGTGGAAAGAAAAGGGGGGATACATTTATCCAACAGTGAATAGAAAACGGCTGAATATGATAATGGTTCCTTAAATTACGCTTCATATTTGCCTTTCCAAGTTGATTAAGTAAAAAGTATACTTAAAAGTTAATAGAATGAAATTAGCAACATTTATCATGTTTTCATTCCCACGATGAAAACAGCTTGAATTTTAAATTATATTTCAACGAATATTTTATTTCGTTCATATTGCTTTAATGTGACGTGTTTTCAATTTCCCTTTTCTACGTGATATAATTTTGCTTCTGATGCGTTTTTCAAGGCTATATATTACACTTATTGAGAAATACAAATTTAATAATAGGGTCTTTTTGAATGGTACAAAATAATTTTACAGTTTTTAGAATTAAATCTCACCGCTGAGTCCATGATCGTTCAGATAGCCACATTTTTAGGATCGTTTATTAGTGTTTGTTGTAACTGTATTTTCATTTATTTCGTCTTATTTATTATGGCGGGGTTAAGGTCGGTATACTTCTTCCACTCAAACATAAATATACATACCAAGTTATTATTATGAGTGCACATAATATAACAACATAATAACACATTGTAGGTAATTATACTTAGGAAAAGAAACCCACCCGAATGCAACATTATCATATAAATAGTATACTCGCTGCTGTAGCCTGGTGGTAGCTTATGTGCACAGCCCCCGACTGAACTCTGATTCACTTGTTTAAGAGTGGGCGTTCTGACTGGTAGACTTTGTGAACGTTTTCCCGAGGTTTCTTCCATTATTTTTGTTCAATATCTATTTGATATTAGTATTAAACTGTAAAAATTTAAAGTATTAACTGTGTACATTCGTAGGGTTTGTATTTTCTAACCTGTGGAGATCCTGATCATTTTGGTAGACGTTCTGACCCTTTTTAAAGTGGGCGTTCTGACCGTTTTCAAGGGTGGGCGTTCTGACCGTTTATGTGGGCGTTCTGACCATTCTCAGAAGTGGGCGATCTGACCAGTGGGCGTTCTGACCATGTTGGTGAACGTTGTTGCCATTTTTACGAGCGGGCGTTCTGACCATTCTCAGAAGTGGGCGATCTGACCAGTGGGCGTTCTGACCATTTTGGTGAACGTTGTTGCCATTTTTACGAGTGGGCGTTCTGACCATTTCTGAATTTGCGTGTTTTGCCGTTTTGGTGGGCGTTCTGACTATTTTTAGAAGTGGGCGATCTGACCAGTGGGCGTTCTGACATAGTCCCTTGGCATGTTATTTTTAACGAAGCTCACGAAGTCAGAGCTAGTTCGTTTTGTAGGCGAACGAAATTAACCGAGAGTGAGTTTACGAACGGCTAACTAAATCAACGAACTTCACGAAAGTGGTTTCCGAGTGCTTCCTAACAGAACGAGATCAAGAGCTGATTTACATGCAAGTTTGCGGTGCTTGCTTTCCGTGCGATTTGGGAGAGTAGCCAGTTGAAACACGTGTTACAACACGTAATAAAACTACACCACGATTCACCATGTGTTTCAATTGGCTACTCACTCTAATCGCAAGCAAGGCAAGCGGGCTTGAAAATGATCCCTAACACACGTTAAATTCGTTCTGGGTTTCCGAACGGGTCCAGTACTTTACAATTTCAATGTGTTAGTTGTAGGCATATGACCTCTATCGAAAAACGATACTGGACTGACTGCAGCCATTGAAAATTTCATGAATATGAAGGGACTCGGCAAGATGGCGGCTTAATAGATGAAAGCCGCTGAAATTTTTAGTGATTAACTTGCATAACTTCATAGTGTTTTCGGACTTCACTCCTAGAAAATTTATCAAGATATGTATTATAATGATTCAGTTTCATACAATAGTGCTTCTAGATGAAATTCAAAATTGATAGTGAGATATACATCAAAAAGTGACTGTTACTAGAGTTTAAAAGTGAACTGACGCCTATGGCGGACTGTAACCATAGCAACTTATAAATAACTGACCTTAAAACATCAATTATTAAGACTGATAGACTGTAAAACTGTATTATATTACAAATATTATTAAAAAACAGCAATTTTTAAAACGAATGCGCAATAGATGGGCATAATTAGCCAAGTCTGCGCTAGAATATAAAATACGAATACGAATGAAGCCAGGGAGGGGAGAGCACACTTAATTTTGTTTGTCCACTTCCGGTCTAACTCAGTTTTTTACGCTTAATAACGCTGTATGGGCCGTTTTCTATTTATGTCTTAACTCTGGCAAAAAATGTAAATATTATTTGCAGTATTTTCTGTTCTATGCAGAGTACGATATACTCTTACATGAATAACTCAGGAATTAAGACTTAAATTTAAAAAAAATCGGGCCACACAGTGATAAGAAGCGTATAAAACTGAGAACTAAAAATTTGGTCCATATTGGATTAGACTGGAAGTGGACACACGAGTTTAAGTATTTGCTTTGGCGTTTGTCTTTCAACACTAAATAGTCACTCCAGTATCGTTGCGTAGAGCTCGATGGTTGTAGATCAGCTATTTTCAATGTGCGGTACGAACCAAGCATTCCCGAAAAAAAAAATGGCAGAACAAGGCACATACGACAATAGTGTAAGACAAATTATGAATAAAAAATTGTGAAATTAATTAAACAGCTGCGAGCTGCGAACCAAATTAAAATGTTTTATTTGTAACGTTTATTAGTTGTAACAAATGTATTTATTAATATTATCCAGGTCTTATAGTATATTCTATAATGCATTTACTTGAACTCGAGTACCTTTCGAGGTTTGAATGTAAATTTATACAATGTTTACATTCATCCATCCACTGGTTTTTAACGCTATTACAAATAACATCGTTACAAATAAATAAAATCTTATTTCAGGAGCTGGACAAACATGCAGAGTTCGTTATGATGATGATTGACAAAAGAGTTCACACGGACCCTGTACTTCAAATCATGTATAATTCTTCCAACAACACCTTGATTTCATGTAGTAGAGATCCTTCAGCAACCATTGTCATCCGTCATATAGCGAGGAAAAGAGCTCCATACATCTTTAAATTAGCTAGAGTAAGTAGACGTTTTTCAGTTGTGAAACATAGAAACTACGAAACTTGAATATATTAATTGAAGACGTCGGGAGAAAAATAATGATATCCCACATTTCCTTAATAGTGAGATTTTAGACAAACAAGTTCGATTTACTGTAAGTGCTTATGAATAAAAGCATACGTAAATTGGTTGCAACTGTACCATCTGTTGGAAAACAGTTACATTTCCTTTTAAGACGAAAGAAAAAGGTCGATAACAAACTCACAATTCTACAAAGTCACCTGAAATTTTGTGGGTTATCATTATTTTCCCACAAAGTCCTTAATTGTGTTACCTTTTATTACTAAAATTATTAAATGTATATTTGGCCTAAATGAATGCTAATTTTAATGAGTTAAAAAGGCTAGAATTTTTTACTAACTCTGGAAGTCTTAATACATTAGATATCGTTCAAGTATTACGTAAGCGTTAAAGGAGGAGGGGTTGTAAGCTTTGTTTATTTTGCTGACAACGATGAAAATAGAGCAATGCTTACGTAAATGCACTTCCAGAGGTGTACTGGTACCGGAACGCACCGGAATTTCGCTCCTTTACTCCTTTTTGGGAGAAAAAATCCATTTGACTATTTCGTTTTACGTCTATTTCTCACTTCACAGTTATTGGTATGACATGATAAAAACTTAAACGTTCTGGTACTAAAAGATTTACGAGTACACCCCTGCTTAAACATGTTAATGTAGATTCAAAGATTTAAACAATAAACAGTCTTTTTGACTACGAAAAACGTTAAAAATGTGTCAATTCTTACGTAAGTACAAGGGAAGAGGGTCGCATATCTGAACTAAAATTTTGAAAAGTATGCTTAAGGCTCCTCGCTACTCCCTCCCCCACTTTTTAACATTTTTCAAAATATTTCAAAATCTAATAGCATTATCAAAATTTTAAGAAGATTATGACGTCATTATTTAATTAACAACGCATCACTCATCAATGGACAAGATCTCGACATCGCTGTCCATTGTATTTCATAGTAATTTGTAAGTATTGTAAGTAGTTCAAGGTGTATCTTCTTGAAATTTTGATAATGCTATTATATTTTGAAATATTTTGAAAAATGTTAAAAAAGTGGGGGAGGGAGTAGCGAGGAGCGTTAAGTAGTGCGTGGGCGAAACCTTAACTATAATGCTTAACAATATATGAGGTGCAGTCAAATTCCGAAAAACAATATGTGTAAATATCATATATTTACAATGATGTCATGTACTACGGATGGAACAGCCTGTGAGCAGGATGCGCATATTGGGTGGAACAGCGCGCAGACAGTCTTGCGCATGCGTGGTCTTTGTGAGGAATGAAGCAGTAGGACAGGGTACACCGAAAACAGCAGACGTGCTTTCACAGTCCCACAACATGCAAAGTAAAATCCATCGTCGCTAACAACATGTCACAGTTGGAACAATGTTCAAAAAGTAAGTTCTGTGTTAAACTGGGCAAGACAGTACCAGAAACACTTCAGGTAATTCGACAAGTGTATTAAGTCGAATGCACATCACAAATACGGATCTCGTATCGAGGGTTCAAACAGATTTAAAGGACGATGAGTACGTGGATAGAACTGTAACCAAACGGAGAGGAGACATCAGTAACCATGTGCTTGAAATTATTCCTGAAGATCGTTGCCTCACTGTTTACTAAGTGGCGGGATAAGTTGGAATTTCACATGCAATGTGTCAGACGATTCTCGAAGATGATTTGAACATACAACGTTTATGTGGTCATATGGATTCAAAGATGCTGATAACAGATCAACCAGAGGTATGGCGAGTTATCGATCGTGCTCTTATCAACACAGTAGATGCAAATCGGGACAATCTGAAGAGAATCATTACATGCGATGAATCTTCGTGCTACCTCCAGGCACAAACTAATCGCCAGTCAACGTATTTAAAGTCACCAAATTCTCCCAAGTAACAGATATTCCGTACAGACAGATCAAAACGCAAGGTGGTACTTTTTGATATTCCGGGCCTTGTCCATCCTGGACTTCATTCTAGAACAAACTGTCAACAAAAGCATGTGCAGGGACATTCTTGGTCCACTGAAGGACGCTGTCCATCGCAAAACGTCATGCATTGTGGAGAGATGGTAACAGACCACTTAGCATAAGGCGCTGAACAGAAGTGTAAGTACCTTCTAGTAATGCTATTTCCGTAAAGAGAACGTAAACGAATGTATTGGGCACGATTCTAAAATACTTTATTTAAATCTGACAGATTGTATTTTTGTATATTTTATTTATAAAATCGATTTAAATGATACTTGTATTTTCAGGGTCTAACATGTTTTGATTTAGACTTGAAACGGAGATTGCTAATCTCAGGAAGTGGTGACTGTGTTGTAAGAGTGTGGAATTCTGTAGTTACCAAGAAACCCATTGCTTCATTATTTGGACACAAGATGGCAATAGTTGATGTCAAAGTTCAAGAAGATATGTTTGGAGTTTTGAGCTATTCTAAAGATGGCGTAAGTACGATGTACACCCATCCCAACGTTTATAGAACTAACTAATAGGTTGTGTCAGACGTGACGTCGTTGGCCCAACCAAGGATATTAGAATTAGATGATAGATCACAATTAGGAGAGTGATATTTATTAGTAACTTCACATATTGATATGCTGATACCACTTTCATTTTAAGTCTTTGCCACTCTTTTAAATTTTGACTGAGCACACCAAAATGGTAGACTAACGTTGTTATGTTCGGATTCAGGTTTTTCAATTTTGACCTCTCATCTAATTCTAATATCCTTGATTGAGTCAGTGACGTAGCGTCTGACAACTTATAGTTACTTCTATAAACGTTGCGTTTCACCTACATTTCAGAGCAATGTCTGTTTATTGATATACTGTTAAACACTGAACAGTCTCAAGTGCTGAGAGTTCAAAAATAAAAATTAAGAAGTGAAAGTTCATTGGTTTTTAACTATATTTAGTTAGATCAGTTTGACTCTGAACTATATTTAGTTAGGCCAGTTTGACTCTGAACTATATTTAGTTAGATCAGTTTGACTCTGAACTATATTTAGTTAGGTCAGTTTGACTCTGAACTATATTTAGTTAGATCAGTTTGACTCTGAACTATATTTAATTAGGCCAGTTTGACTCTGAACTATATTTAGTTAGATCAGTTTGACTCTGAACGATGTTTAGTTATGTCAGTTTGACTGTGAACTATGTTTAATTAGGTCTGTTTTACTCAGTTGCAGTTTGAATGTTCCATTCCAGTGTCCTATTTAAATATATATACTCAACCTCAAAAGTTTCCTTCCGATATGTTGAATCAACGATCTTTAAGTACTTTCATTCACGTAACCCTCCGTCAGGGACAATATCTTTTGGAACATAGTTGGCCGCAATATAACTATTAGATATATGCATTTCTCACTTAATTCTTTTAAATGGTTATTCTTTTGTTTCTACAGTTCCCTTTCAAATGTTTCTTTTCCTTATTTATTGCCATTTAAATATTTATAATAAAATTGAAGACAATCAACTGTTAGCAAATGTTTTCCAGAATTGAAATTGTACAGTCAAAGGTTAGAACCCGTCTTTTGAAAGTGTTAAACCGAACTTAAGGTGGATCACAAGTCAGAAACAGTTCGTCCTATCCTTATTCCTTAATATATTGTAACCGCACACTCACGGTTCGGTGGGGGTTCCAAGTGACCATAGCAAAACAAAGGAACCGGAAGTGTGAAAGGGAATTTCTCAAAACTTTGTCTTCTGGCGTCTATTTAGACTCAGTGATGGAGACAGCGTTTAAACAGCATCCGGTACTCTTGATGGTCTCTTATGGCAATATCGCGTAGATGTCTGCAGGACTATCAGAGAAACTCACATTGAACTTCAACAGTACATAGGTAAAATATTTGAGAGTTTCTTTTTCATTTAGTGTCTGTTCCAATGCAGTGCCATGACCGGACAATACCACACCATGACTTCAAAATATCTGTACTTCAAAGATAATTCTTTAGTAGTAAGAAGTATTGCATAGGCTGACGAAAGCCACATTGGTATAGCAGTCCATAAAATTAATATGGTATTATCTTCTTAGTTAAAAATGCCTAATTCGCTCTTTCGCATATTTTTTTGCAGGAGCTGAGGATCTGGGATCTGGAGGACCATTATTGTTTGCAAACCCTTCGACTACAATTTCCACCGTTTTCTCTTCTGGGCAAACAAATAGAATTCGGTACCCGGTCACTTTACGATAAAATAGCAGCACCAAACACAATTTTAGTTATCTGTTGTGATTATTTGTCCTTAATTCGTGTAAATCGGAGAGTACCTGACGGAAATTTGACGTTCCAAGAAGAGGACGTCTGTTCGAATGAATATGAATTGGCTTCAGCAATTCTGCCAAACCAATCACCTCTCTCAAAACGAGAAGACAAAACCATTCATTCCCCTGGAACTTCAGTTTCAGCGTTACTCCAGTTGAACGAGATTGACAGTGAAGAGCAGAGAGATAGTAAATTGCTGTTGGGTGTAGAGGACGAACCTAAATCGGTCGTAGAATTGTTAAAAGAAATGGATTCCGGCGAAGATCTTACTAGAGATAATGAGGAGTTATCGAATTTATCGTTGGAACCTCAACGTGATAGTGAATGTCCTCTCACAAAATTTTCAACATCAGGAGACAAAATATACTCGAAAAGATTTGACCAATCTCTGAGCCAGCGAGTTACTGACATCAATTACCGACGATACCTGCAACGAGGAAACAAATCACACATGAAGGAAATGGTCAAATATTGTGCTCCGCATCTCGGCCTTCAACTGTTTGACCTCGAAGATATAAACATTTCTCTCCCAGAGTCAGTAATTAGACAAATGCGAGACATTGGAATCGATGTTTCTTCTCATGAAAGCCTCCTGAATGCCAAACTCAGGACCTCTCTCACCCCTCGCACTGCTTCCACATCTTCTCCTCGCTCCAGTTATACGTCTAGTAACCTTCTCTCTGCCACGCAGAGAAAATTTTATACTCCAAGCAGGTATAGTTCTCGTCGACCAAGTACCACATCGTCAATTGGCGTGAAGTCTAGTCGAAGTATCAAATCTAGTTCGAATAAATCGTCTAAGAATTTGCTGTCTCCTAACTGGAGAACTGATAAACCACTAGAGAAAGAATTAAAACTGAACTTGAGCTAACAAACTTAAAGTTAGCCATGTACACATACAAATATATAAGTAAAATCAGTGAATATAAATGATTGTCAGTGATAGTATCAACTGTGGGAAGGAATGGAAAGAAGTTCGGAAGAAGCTTAGGAACTACAAATCACTGCAACACAGCTGAGTAGGCTTATCTGCTACTTAGTTAAACAGGATTGTTATGAATGTTCTTCAGAGTGCTTACCAGATGGTTTAAGTTGCAAAACGGTAGTAGTACAGCAGTGGATGACATTCAAACATAACTGTTTATGTACTTACAACTCTGTCATAAGTTATCTTCATCAGCAGGTTCTTTTACTAAGGAACGATGCATGTATACCTAATTATTACTTAGCATAGACTCAAAAATAAAATATCTACAACTTATTATGACAACATGTAGTAAGTTTCATTACGAACTTGTCGCTAATCAGTTCACATCATTGTATTTTCATGTATAAATAATGCACAGTAGAAACAAAATACACCTAGGAAAAAATAGAAACAAAATAGTTACTAAACTTCTATCAACCACGTGGACAAAGCAGCAACGTATTCAAAACTCTTTAAAATTGGGGAACACGTGGGATCTTCGGCTCTTGTTCCGTGACTGGCTAGACTAAATCTATGTGATCAAGTTTAATATCTATTCATTCCGTTAGGAAGTCGTGCCTTCCTCCGTAGCTATGGCTCTGGGACAGACAAAGAACTACTTTACCTCGTAAGGCACGTGCTTCTATGTGTAAATGGCCATGTCCATCCAGGCATTGTCTTTCATGTATTGATACCTCAATTAAAGAGAAAGATTGAGATTTGAAATTTTGTATGTCAATAGCTGAGGATCTAATTGTGATACGCTGAAAGTTTTAAGACGCTGCTATTTGTATTACTCAAGGTATCAAAGATGTACCATAACAATGTACAACTTTTACAACACACTTAGTATTGTATAAAGCTTTTGTATACGTCAGAGTCAATACAACTCAGTCTCGAACGAAATTCCATTTGAGATAGTATATCCGTGAAGGAATACAAACTATCATTGTAAATAGTTTCATTGGAATGTTTCCTAGGCGATGCTGACGTTCGATCTGGATTGGTCAAATAAGAAGCGAACTGTATTCAAAGATGCAATGTCATGTGTACAAATGTTTACGAAAAGCTATATAAATGCTTGTATGTAGTGTGTAGAGCCAGTTGGGCTCGGAGAGCCGTACCTCCAAGGTCGATCCTTGAGTTTCGGGGCTATCTTGGAGTAATAAAATACTATCTTGAAGTTCTTGGAACAAATGTTTCATCTATTATAACTGTCAAGTATACAGCTTATTTAATAGTTAGCATGGCTGCAAATGATATGACATTTAAACGAGTATTTGAGGTGAAATTGTCAAAGCCGCTGTCATCGCTTAACAACTTCAAAATATAACAACATATATTGAGCCTAAAATATCTCCCATCTTAAATGGACAACGACGAACATTGAAACAATATCGTAATTCATTTTCAAGACATTATTGAGTTTATAGCTGCCCGCTGAATTAACCACTGTTTCCTACGCCGATCTCTGAAGAATTATGAAAAATATCACCTGAACTTAAAGAATAACTTATTCAATTATTTACTTTTTGAATTAGCACCTACCTTACGAAAATCCACAGGACCACCATCGGTTAGCCACTATGTGATCAGTTGATCACCATTTGTTTTGGCAATAGCCCTTCACCGTAACTTCCATTGTAGAAGGCTAAGACAGGAAGTGGAATCCTCTGCCATTCCTCCTTACAGGCTTTCCACAGGTCCCGGAGAGTGGTGACCCAATGAGATGAAAATGTCCCTTCAAGTAGGCCAAATCCGCAGAAATCCATAGGACTGGCATCTGGTGATCACCGATATATCGTAAAATGGAATAGCCTCAATGCCGTTGTCTTGCGCCATCTGTTGAAGAAAGTTACGAATAGAATGAGTTATGATGAAGCCTTATCCATCTGCACAGAAACTTGATTGATGGCATTTCCACACAAACGAGGCAGGTCGTCTCTATAAATTGGAGTCAGGATATGTTGCTGAAAGAAGGCAGAGTTGATTTTACAGTTTTAGGGACCTGAAGAATAGTTAACAGTATCCTGCAACAACTATGAATTCCTTGGAGAAAGTTGCTTTGCAATGACAGACGAACTCCGGACGGGATTTTGCATCGCCTGAAGTGTAAATGCTGGCACAAATTTTGCCACGGTCTGATAAATACAACCATACCTCATCTAGTGTGGCCACATACTTACATTTTCCGCTGATAAATGGCCTTCGTAGAGGCGCCTGTTGTTGGTCTTTCGCTCGCACCGATATGTACCGCACTTGGGTAATGTCGGCGACTTTCGAAGACCTTCAGGAGGCTTAACTTCTCACGTAGGTCGCGGTTCATAGTTCACTGTGCCACGTGGAGTCGTGTGGCCATCACACACTGCGGAGAGGGGGGGAGTTCCTGGATGGCCATTCGATACAACCTATGAGAGACAGGCGGCGTCACTGCACGCTCGCTTCCTAGTCCCTTTCTTGGGTGATTGATTCGCTGGTAATTCTTGTTTTTTATGCTGATTAATTATGTTCTAGATAGACGTCGAACCCAATGCGTATCCATGTTCTTTGCACTGTTTTTCTGAATTTTAGACACCGAATGTTTGTCGTGGAAAAGTAAAACCACGTAGCCCTCCCAAAATCGGTTGACCTTTGGAGCCATGAAGCACACAACACACACTTGCGATAATGACTCACTACTACAGGCTCCTGGCTTTCTCTTGTGATTTTAACCCCTCGATTGGGTCCATTCTGTGATCAGGGGGATGATTCAAAATTGGACACATGTACGCGGATCGACCTTCTATATAGCCCGCGATCTCATCCATATCGACGTTTAGACAAACACTGCGAAACCTGTTTCAAAGTAAATTCGAACAATCGTCGTAGTGAATCGACTTTAGGCAGAATCGACACATTGCTTGTGAAATGCAACGCAATTAAGTCTCTCTAGCAATAAATTATTCAAGCTATTCGTTCTGTCTGGTCCTGTGTGAACCTGAGGAAGTCAAACCTGATGAACTGTGCTGTGACAAAGGAGTTGAAACATGCTGGGCTGCTCTGTGGTAGTTGTGTGGAAGGTTCTACAATGAACTGAGAAATATTATATTCATAAAAGCTCATAAAAAGAAATAAATGTGAGATAAAAACAGACGCCCTATGGAAAGTTGTAGGCCTACTTTCGGTATACCAATATTGTCCGAATCAATCTTGAATTCACAAATTAATTGTTGGTAGCAGTTTAGGGATGAAAATGCTAATTCTGATTTAAATTTGTAATACTCGCTCTAAACTTATCGGTATTTACTCAGATGAAAAGTTCGAATTCAGTTTCATGCCCAGATCTATGAATTCGGCGAGAAATTTAAAAATCTAGTGAAAAAAACAAGCTGCTCCCTACAACTTACAACCCTGCCTATAGGCCTAGTAATAACAAGGCTGGGTGGTTGCTAGTTTAAGCTAATTTTTAGTGCGTTTATTTGAAGTTCGTTCTATTTCATCTTTAAAAACCATTTTTTTTTATCATTTAATTAATCACGAAGAACGCTAGTTCTTCGATTGACTTCACAAACGAGTCTGTTAGCGGCACTCACATACTGTATATACAGCTAATTTCGGATCTACCGAACTATAAGCCCGATTTTGATGCTTGAACTTGCATTTGAAAACTCTTAGCCATACGAAGACACAGAAAAAGATAGGTCAGTAGGACCTCCCTGGGACCCCCTAGGGCGATTCGAGAAAAAAATTCACACTTCTGATGATAGCACTGACCCCAGACCATATAGGCAGCCGAAATTTGTGGAATCTTAATCTACGCTTTAATACCTTTCAAACGGTGTATCACACGTCAAAATTGGTGAAGGGGTTCAAAACTTATTACTTTTTTTTTTTTTTTTTGCCGAATCACAGAATTTTCACAAATGATCGAAAATTGTATCTGTCATTCTGTCTGTTTCTAACTTTAGCCCCGAATGGTTGGTACCAGGTGGTTCTGGGTGTCAATTACGGGTTCCGATGGGGTAAAAAGTGCTTATTTTTTTTAATAGGAGTTGCCGTTTTTGAGATACGGAGCCTACCATGGTCCAAAATCGACCTTTTATATGAAGACTGTGCACTTTATTGTCGTTTCTGTCACGAACGTTTCTGTCATGTGACTACAATGTAAAGCACAATGCATCTGGAACAGTAATTCCGCCAGCTCCCCTGTGGGGGGTGTTTATCCCCCAAAGTCTTGACAACACTTCCCCACCAAAGTCAAAATTTTTGCTGTGAAAAATCGACAGAAACTGTACAAAACTTCACTTACACCCTCACAATTTTGACTTTATAATCCCCCAAACTGAAAATCCTGGCGGAAACCCTGATCTGGAACAATTGTCAATTCACTGCGAAACAACTACGATATTTTTTTTTTCGAACAACGATAGCTATTTTGGAGGTTCCATCTGACATGTTCGCTTGTCATTAATAAATTTCTTGATATAGAGGGCCTCTAAACATGGGACCAGTGAATATGATGAAAATGCCTCGCCTTTTCCGTCTCCCTCTCTAATAAAGCAGTCTCAAGCTCCCTCTATTCCATTCTATCTCTATGCACTGAACCCTTCAACTTACAGGCGCTGTATAAGACCTGAAAAGGAAAATCTACGTTTTCCTCTAAATTTCTCTGTGTTCCAGCGTTTCCCTCCAAAGGAAAAAAGAATGGTTGTGTAAATGATATTTACAGATTCAATATAATATTTGTTATATTTCATGATTTTCGGTTAAAATAAGATTGGTTAAAAAATCATTTGATTAAGTTGAATTCGTTTGAAGCAGGATTAGCCGTAGTCCAGTAGGAGGATCGACTGGCTGTGGAATGGCTGTTCAAAGATACTGTGTTAGTCTACAACTAATGATCAAAGCCTTAACTTTTTGATTAGCTTTTTAAAGAATTATATTCTTCTGTTCAAGTCTTCTGGAACGTGTAAATAAATAAACGAGTGCATATATTCTTGGTTGAATCAGTAAACGAGACCAGACACATTCTGGACAATACATTTTCGAAACGAGACTGCCGCAATCTTTTCTCGTGGGCAACACTAGACAAGTAAGAGGAAGGTAGATAAAAGGTTTTCCTAGAATGCCAATATTTGTCTAGTAGTCCTTGTGCCAGACAAGTTGTTGGTATAAACTGGGGGGAGCAGATGAAACTTTCAGCACCTGTACACTGGCATGTATAGAGCAAGATGGCGGTCATTCAAAATGGCGGCCGACGCTATTTATTAAAATCAACATATCTCGGCTACGAGTTATCCAATTTCGATCATTCTTTTTTTCAATGAAAGATATTTTTATTGGCTACATTTATGCTTATTAGCAATATTTCGTAAATCTAATAGTTTTTCAGTTAAATGTAAAAATGTTTCATTTTAGCCTAAAATATTTTCTCATTTAATATTTTACTTTCAAACGATTGGTTTTAGATAAACGTATGTCCTTACACAATATATAGCGTTTAACTTAGGCTTTAATTTAGAAAAAGATCAATTAAATCCGACAAGTATAACCAGAGATATGGACAATTGTTTGAAAATTTCTGCAGTACGAGTTAGCATTATGGAGGCACTAATGCGTGTAGAAGAAGCTACATGATGATTTGGTATAAAACAGGGGCACCAGATGAAACTTTCAGCACTTGTACACTGGCACGTATAGAGCACGAAAATACGTGATAGACATTCCAAAAATGTAGTTATCCAGGATGGCAGCCATTCAAAATGGTGGCTATCGCCAAAATGGTACATATATCCGCATCACATATCTCGTCTCTAAGTTATCCAAATTCGATGGTTCCTTTTTAAAATTAAAGATAATTTCTTTGAGTTCAATGAACAATATCTTCATAAATCTAATATTTTTTTCAGTTAAATTTTAAAATGTGAATTTTAACCAAAATCATTTTTATTAAATTTTTGACTGAGACAGATTTTAGGTTTAGGCGAAAATTTCTTTTCTAAAACGAAGGAAAAACAAAATTTTATGCATAATATTTTCTTACATAAATTTGCATAATGTTTTCTATAAAATGTTAGAAAACTACTATTTTTAGATAAATAAATGCTTTTGCCAAAGACACTGCTTTTATTTGAAGAAAAGAGCAATAATACGCTAATTAATAATCTGAACCAGAGCAATTACTGCGTATTTCTGTAACAACTGCAACGCAGGATGGAAAGTACAAAGTTTCTGGTGCAAATGCTCCGGCGATCAAATTTATGTAATATAGCTTTCCTTCGCTGTCCTTTCTCCATTCATACTCTTCAGCCTCTGGTATACTTAAGAG